>CAUYQG010118704.1:0-16893 GCA_963574415.1 Tarsius wallacei | reverse complement strand
CAGGCAATGTACCACCACATTCGGCTATTTTTTTTGATTTATTGTAGAGATGAGGTCTTGCCAAGTTATCCAGGCTAGTTTAGAATCCCTGGGCTCAGGCAGTCCTCCTGCCTCCACCTCCCAAAGTGCTGGGATTACAGGTGTGAGCCACTGCGCCCAACCTCATATATCTTCTTAAGTTAGGTGACTGTCCGGATCTTTTTCCCATTTTTAAATCAGTTCTCTTATTATTGAGTTTTAAGAGTTCTTTAATCTGTTTTGGATAATAGTTCTTGATTAGATATGGCTTTTGCAAATATTTTTTCCCATCTATAGCTTGTTTCCATATTTTCTTTACAGTGCTTTTTTGCAGAGCATATTCAAGTATTTTTTCTCTTTCTCCTCTGTGTGGATTTTAGCTTACTTGATATTGTTTCACAACTCACTGATGCTCTTTTCATTTTTTTAAACTTTCCCTCCTTGTTTCCAATAGTTTTCATTACTGCCTCTTCATGTTTCCTAATTTTTTCTTTTGCAGTATCCAATGTTGTTCACTTATCCAGTATATTTTTCATCTCAGACATTACATTTTTCATATATAGTGCGTATGCGTGTGTGTATGTGTATGTGGGGAGAGAGAGAGAGAGAGAGAGAGATCTTTCATGTCTCTCTAAAATAATCACACTTTAACCTACCTTCTTGAATAAATGGAGTATGTTTATCATAGTAATTTTAGTGTTGTGATCTAATCTGATTGTATTTATTGATTTTTTTGCCTTACTTTGGGTTATATTTTCCTGCACAGTGAATATCTGTATACCTAACCCTTAATTGCACCGCACAATTTTAAAATAAAAAAAATATTTTAAAAAAAGAGATTTTTATTTGGGTGCCATATATACTGTGAATTTTGTGTTGCATGGGGCTATTTTGTATTTCTTTAAATATTTTTGGGCTTTGTCCTGGAACACAGTTAAATTACTTGGCAATAACCTGATTATTTATGTATTTATTTTTAAACTGAGGTCTCACTCTGTCATTCAGACTGGAGTGTAGTTTTGCAAGCACAGCTCACTATACCTCAGCCTCTCAAGTAGCTGGGACTACAGGCACACACCATCATACCCATTTAATTAAAAAAAATTTTTTTTTTGTAGAGACAAGGGCTCAGTATGTTGCCCAGGCTGGTCTTGAACTCCTGGACTCAAGCAATTCTCCCAAAGTGCTGGGATTACAGATGTGACCCATTGTGCCAGCAATTTGATTATTGTAGTACTTTCTTTTATTCTGTGTTAGGTGTGCATTAGTCCAGAGTAGGAGTATACGGACATTTCCTTATAGGTCCAGTTGGTATTTTAGGCTTGTGGGCCATGGAGTATCTGTCCCAACTACATATTCCAGTATTCATCTCTGCCATTGTTAAAAGCAACCACTGACAATGCATACATGAGTGAGTAATAAGTTAGAACATTCATAGGGCTCACATCAGTTTATTTTGTCTTAAGGCTGTTTGTCCTAGGCTGCCTGTTATTGAATATGATAACTTTTTTCATAAATTTTATCTGTTTTTTAAGTTTTTATGGCAGGAGTATAAATCTGATCCCTGTAATCTCTTATGGGTAGCTGCAGTATTTTAGCATTTTGGTTTAAGTCCATATTTTGGATAATTTTTTTTAAGATTGCTTAGAACTGTGCTTGGCACATAGTAAAAGCTCTATGTGAGTTTTTGTAAATAAAGAAAATAAATAATTTTGAATTTTATTTTAAGACAGTTTTAAAAATTCAATATATCTTTGAAGAAGTTAAATCTCAGATCCTTTTATTTGAGATGCAGGCATTACAGATAAATTTTTTGAGGTATCATAGCACTTATTGTGTTTTTTTTCCTCTGGTTCCAGATGTGGTAGCAAAAGAAAGTGATAGAAACACCAAGGGATTTCTCTCTTTCTTTTGATCTCATGAATAGGTAAAGGAATCTTACACTCTCCCTCTCCTCTAAACTATCATCAAGGGACTACTATGATTCTTGCCTTTCAGAGACTGGCATCATTTTTTTAATTTCCCCATGATGCGTTTAGTCTTATCAAGAGGTGTGGGCCTCCATTGTTATCTTTTGAACCATCTTCTTGGCACCTGCTGTGTAACCTAGTTTTCAATTTTTTCTCCTTGTTGTTGTTACTGTACTTTGCAGCGTTTAAATTTACTTTGGGAATATTTGGGAATTTCTATTTTTTTTTTTTTAGTTCAAGTCTCTTACTCTGTCGCCCAGGGTCCCAGCATTTTGGGAGACCGAGATGAGAGGATTGCCTGAGCCCACGGGCTCAAGCCCAGCCTGGGCAACTTGGTGAGACTTCATCACTACAATAAATAAATTTAAAAAATTAGCTGGACATGGTGGCATATCCCTGTTGTTTCAGCTATTTGGAAGGCTGAGGCAGAAGAATCACCTGAGCCCAGCAGGTCAAGGCTGCCGTGGCCATGAGAGTGCCACTGCACACCAACCTGGGCAACAGAATTAGAGTCCAACTAAAAAAAAAAATTGATAATATTATCTCAGTTTTGCACTTTTTACTGTGTGTGTGTTTGTATACTCTCTCTAGCCATAATTACTGCATATATAGGTCCAATATCTGTTTTTGGTCTTATTTATATTTTTAAAAATGCCACTGTAGCACGATCTCTCATTAGTTATTCAAACTTTATACATTATAGTTTTTCAAATGTAAATAATGTCCTTTCTTAACCTACTTTATAAGAAAATCATGAGAACAAATGAACTACTTAAAAAAAATTTCACTGATAAAATAACTGAAAGCAGTAAGTATCGAGGGAACCCAAGACTTTCATACTACCACTGGCTGGAAGGAAGAAAGGGCTACAGAATTCTTTTTTGTTTGTTTAGTTAATTAATTAATTATTTTTGAGTTGGTGTCTCACTCTGTCACCCAGACTGGAGTGCAGTGACACTAAGCTCACTGTAGCTTTAATCTCCTGGATTCATGTGATCCTCTTGCCTTAGCCTCCTAAGTACCTGGGACTACAGGTGCCTACCACCACATCTGGCTAATTTTTTGATTTTTTGTAGAGAAAAGGTTTTGCTATGACACTTAAGCTGGTATTGAACTTCTGGCCTGAAGCCATCCTCCCTCCTTGGCTCCCAAAGTGCTGGGATTACAAGTATGAGTCACTGTGCCTGGTCTAAAGTGCACTTGTTTCCATTAAGCCAGAATCAAACCAGCGATCTAAGAATGTCTCCTGCTGAGGAATTAGTTCTAGTCCTCTACTTTACCAGCTGAGCAGAAAAAAGTGAAATTAAGGGGGAAAAGGGGGTAAAGAAATACATGTAATTGTACAATTCGCTTTCATAAAAATTTGCTTTTAATATTTTTAAATAGAAAGAAATTAATGTGGGACTAAGACAGTGACAATAAAAGAAAATGTGATCCAAAAAGAGTATAAGGTCATCTAAGTTAAAGAAAAACATGGAGGAGCCAGGCACAGTGGCTCTCACCTGTAATCTCAGTACTTTGGGAGGCCGAGGTGAAAGGACTGCCTGAGTCCACAGGTTCAAGACCAGTCTGGGCAACTGGGTGAGACCTCACCTGTATAATAAATAAAAAAATTGGTTAAGTGTGGTGGCACGCACCTGTAGTTCCAGCTACTTGGAAGACTGAGGTGGACCTGAGGCCAGCAGGTCGAGGCTGCAGTGGCTGTGAGTGTGCCATTGCACTCCAGCCTGGGTGACAGAGTGAGACACTGACTCAAAAAAAAAAAAAAAAAAGAAAGAAAGAAAGAAAGAAAAACATGGAGGAGAAGGAGAAAAATTCTTCAAGAAAGATAGCTTAAAAGGCAAAAATACAAAACAGGTCTACAGTAGCAAATTACCTTAAAGGGCCAAAATTTAAACATTTGTATGTTTATTTAATATAACATTACAGATATTCTCTCATTAGCTTAGAAAAGTATCTCAGAAAATGCAAGACTGTATTAGCTATGACTCTAAGAAAGGTATAAAGGACCTCAGCCTGGAAATTAAAAGCAACAAGGTTGCTAATTCACTCTCATCACAGTTGTATCATCCCTTGATGCTATGGATAGATATAAATTATAACAGAAAGCTCTGCATCACAGCTTAGGTGGAACTATTTTTGAAACAAATTATCAAAAGTTTTTATTAAGGAATCTATTTAAAGTATCAATAAATCTCTGTGTATGAGAAGTTGCCTACAGTATTAACATGACAAAAAGTTTTGTAAGCATTTGAATATTTTCTCAAAAATATGCAATATACACCAAGTTTTAGCAGCCACATCAAAGCCTGTGTCATCTCTTATTTTTAAAGGTATGTATATTAGACAGCACCAAAAATATTTTTCAAACAGGATCATACCATCCTTGCATGATTTAGACAACCTCAATGAGTAGGACAGATAGTGTATCCCTTATCCAAAATGCTTGGGACCAGAAATCTTTCAGATTTCAGATTTTTTTTGGATTTTGAATCATTTGCATATACATAATGAGACATCGTGAGAATGGAACCAAAATCTAAACATGAAATTCATTATTTTTTCATATATATACCTTATACATGTAGACTAAAGGTAATTTAGTACAATATTTATTAAAATTTTGTATATGTATGAAACAATGTTTGTGTTAAGTATTTATGTGTAGAATTTTTCACTTGTAGTATCATGTCAGCACTGAAACAGTTTTGGATTTTGGAACATTTTGGATTTTCAGATTAGGGATGCTCAACCTATGGTATGATGTGGTTAGAATCAAGGTTGCATCAGCTGTCATGGTGACTCAAGCCTGTAATTCCAGCACTTTGGGAGACCAAGGCAGGAGGATCACTTGAGGCCAGCAGTTCGAGGCCAGCCTGGGCAACACAGTGAGACCTATATTAATCAAAAAATATATAGCAAAAGAAATTTAGCTGTGTATTCAAATATCTGCCTTTTAAAAACCTACATCCAGACACAGGAAATAGCATAATAAAAATGTATTAATATATACACAAACCATCTTTATCATCCCACACAATCATTATTGCCTAGTAAAAGGCTAGAGTTCTTTTTTACATAGTATGTATATACTGTTATAAAGAGATTGAAAATCACTTATGCCCCCCAAATATCAATTACATCCACTACTAAATATGGGAAATCTGTCCAGTTCCTTTAAAGATTTACAGACTACAGGAAAAAAAAATCTTGCAGAGTAATACAAATTTCTTGCTGAATAAGCACCAATTTCCTGAGAAAAACAATACCTGACAAATTAGAACCAAAAAAGACTAGTGAAGTTAATGATATGTATATAGATCTCTATTACTTACTGGCAAATTATTCTTGAGAAAAGTCTTGCCTCTACTCTCATTTAAAAATATTTATTCAATATAAAAGACAATTTTATTAATTTAAATTTTCACGCTATCACACAGTGAAATAAGCATATGAATAAATTCCATACTCAGTGCCTATCCTAATCATATCTCAAATTAACTAAAAATATATTAATTTCATTGTTAATGAAATGAGTTTGATAAAGAGAGATATAATTGAGAAAATTACAAACTCCAGACAGGAGATGTTATAGGCCACAATGTTATATAGGTTTACTGAGTTTTCAGATATGACATGAAAGGAACAACTGACCAAAAAAAATGATAACCTAGACTTCATCTAAATGGAGAGTATAAAAGGATAAGCTATGGACAGAATAAAAATACTTGAAAATCATATATCCAACAAATAATCCATAGGCAGACTATGTAAAGAATTTTCTTCCTTCCTTCCTTCCTTCCTTCCTTCCTTCCTTTCTATTCAGAGTCTCACTCTGTCACCCAGGCTGGAGTGCACACTCATGGCCACTGCTGCATTGACCTGCTGGACTCAGGCAATCCTCTCACCTCGGCCTCCCGAAGTGCTGGGATTAAAGGCATGAGCCATCACAACCAGCCATAAATAATTTTCTAAACTCAAAAGTAATTACCAAAAGATATAGACATTTCATCAAAGCAAACATGGGGACTTCAAATAAGTATAATAAAACATGTTCATTATCAGGAATTGTGAAAGCAGTGGTACTGGAGAAAATCATGAGATACAAATCTAATCTTCAAAACTGAAAGGCAATAACTAAGAAAGAAACAAGGAGAAAGGAAAAAACATTCCCTGAGAGGTTGAGACATAGGGAATTTTACAGATGATGCATAGTGTCTTCCAAGAGCGCCCAGTCAGAAGGTTTCTGGAGGTGGAGTGGATAGTGGAGAAGATGGAGGAATTAATAGAGAATCAAGTTTGAAAAGGGGATACCATATGGGAGAATGTGGGAATAAGAAGTGACCTGCAAGCTTGGGCTTTTTTGTGGTGACTGAGGTAAACAAGGATAAAGAACATAAAGGACTTCATGCCCATGGTCTCACAACAGTGGTGGCAATGTCTTGGGGGATACAGTATGGGAGGGGGAGAATAAGGTGGCAATGGGAAAGACATCAAGAATTCTGGAACTGTTGGTATATATGTTTCCAGACCTCTTTTCATTAGAATACTTTTATTCTAATGGAATTTTTTTTTTTTGAGTTGGAGTCTCACTCTGTCCCCTATGCTGGAGTGCAGTGGCATGTTCACGGTCACCACAGCCTCCCCCAGCTGGGTTCAGGTGATCCTTCGCCTCAGCCTTCCACATAGCTGGAAATACAGGTGTGTGCTACCACACCCAGCTAGTTTTTTGATTTATTGTAAAGACGAGGTCTGGCCAAGTTGCCCGGGCTGATCTTGTATCCCTGGGCTCAGGCAATCCTCTCATCTCCGCCTCCCAAAGTGCTGGGATTACAGGCATGAGCCATCACACCTGGCCACTGGAGATTTATAAATACGAAGCTTTCTGGTTCTGTCTTTTTATAATTCTGGAAATTTTTTTGTCATTTATCTCTTTGAATATCATATTTTTAATTCTTTCTGTCCTTCTGTCATTGCCCTCACCATCCTCCACATATAACTTTGTGTCAGAAGTTCAGTACACTAGATGAATAATATAACTAGAAAGAAGGCTAAGTTTCACAAAGGCAGAAAAAAACTCTACACTAGTATACAGTCTTTTTGCCTTACATAAGAACAGAAAATTAAGAATGTCCAGCATATGAGATGTCTAGAAGTTCCTGCTTACAAAGAATGACTTAAAAACTACTTTTGTTTATTTGTTGCATTCTTTCAAATTGCTTGTAGCACAGTATGGCACCTAATAATTGTTGCTTAATAATTGCTTGCTAGCTGGGCTCGGTGGCTCAGCCTGTAATCCCACGCTTTGGGAGGTTGAGGAGAGTGGATTGCCTGAGCCCGCGGGTTCGAGACCCACCTGGGCAACTTGGCAAGACCTCATCTCTACAATAAATAAAAAAATTAGCCGGGCATGGTGGCGTGCGCCTGTAGTTCCTGCTACTTGGAAGGCTGAGGCAGAAGGATCGACGGAGCCCAGCAGGTCGAGGCTGCCTTGGCCGGGAGCATGCCACTGCACTCCAGTCTGGGCGACAGAGTGAGACTCCAACTCAAAAAAAAATAATAATAATTACTTGCTATATTTAATTTATAAATAAAACTTTGTTATTTTACCAACTTTTAAAAAATTTTACCAACACTTCTAACATCGTTTTTTGAGAATTCCTCCATTCTATCTTAGTTTATTATAATAGCTACTGT
Organism: Tarsius wallacei; assembly: GCA_963574415.1. NCBI lineage: Eukaryota > Metazoa > Chordata > Mammalia > Primates > Tarsiidae > Tarsius > Tarsius wallacei. Next base: position 9,208 of record CAUYQG010118704.1, on the reverse strand, counting down.
TTTTTGAAGTTAGTATGCTTGGGATGGGTAGTATCTCTAGTTTACAGATACGGCAGTTGACGTTCAGGATTATGGTTGTAAGCCATTTAATTGTGAAAGCAAGTTTTGAAATACATGCCTATCTGACTTAAAATTCCACTTTTTCAAGTGTTGTGGCTAGAGAACACATTAGTTGGTCTCTAGAAATTCTAAAAATAGCCTTACCATATTTTGAGAATTAAATTTGGGACCTTAAATGCATGCATGTATATATTTACATATTTATATACAAAAATATAGATTGTTCCAGGGAGAGGAAGAGACGAATAGCCAGAGCACACATGATTTTTAGGGCAGTGAAAATACTTTATATGATAATACGTGTCATGTATATTTGTACAAACCCATAGAATATGTATACAACCCCAAGAGTGAACCCCAGTGTAAACTTTGGACTTCGGGTGATAATGATGTGTCAATGTAGGTTCATCAGTTGTTCAATAAAGAAATTTTGATGGGGGCAGATAGACTATGTCTGTGTACGGCCAGGGGATATGTGGGAGATTTCTGAACTTTGCTCTCAGTTTTACTGTGAGACTAAAACTGCCCTAAACACCTCATCAACAAGGGTACCTGCATAATGAACATTTGTATACCTAACTCTGAATTGTACCTCACATCTTTAAAAATAGTTAAAACATCAGTTCTGGCTACCTGGAAGGCTGAGGCGGAAGGATCGCTGAAGCTCAGCAGGTCGCCGCTTTGGTGGCCATGAGTGTCCCACTGCACTCCAGCCTGTGCGGTGGAGTGAGACTCCAACTCAAAAGAAAATAAATTAAAGAAAAAATAAGAAATAAAGTCTTAACAAACAAACACAACTATCTTTCCTAGGCATCTTAAGATTTTTGTTAATACAATTCTGTTCTTAAATGGCTACATAATAGATTTCTCATCATTACCTTCCTGTTTGCCTTTTTTCCCCCCAGTTTATTTGCTTTAAACTAAATGTTTCTCCCTCTCCCAGTATATATAGAGTTTCCATATTAATGTAAACTATGAGATAATGCCACATGCATGGTTTGAGACTAATTCTGCTTTTTTGTTTCTCATTTTGTAATATTCTCTGACTTCTCATGTGTTCTTTATGGGCAGCTGTAGTGTACAATGAGAATTGGCCACACAAAGTTTTCTTAAATATGGGAGTGTAGATGAGATGTGGCTGGGCAAACACAGAAATGAAGTATAATATAAAGCAGTACTCGTTTGTAGAATTGCTGCCAGGAACGTATCTAAACATCTGGAATATGATCACAATTCTATATTAAATAATGTAATCAAGGCATGGAGTAAGCTTGAGTTCAAAAACTCTTTTATGGAGGATGCTGGGCATCTTATCTAAAGGACTGTAGCATTTAAAATTTGGAAATACAGATAAGAGTAAGGGTACATGTATACAATTACCACAGTAAAAAAAATAAGTGAAAATACTTAAGTGTTGATGGGATGTATTCTCCCTCTTTTTAAAAACAATTCTTATTTATTTTTTGTTTGTTTAATGAGATAAAATCTCATTATGTTGCCTAAGCTGGTCTTGTCCCCCCCACTAACCAGGCTGGTCTTGAGCTATTGGGCTTACAATCCTCCTGCCTCCGCCTCCTATGTAGGTGGGATTACAGGCACATGTCACTGTGCTTGGCTATGGAATGTATTCTTACAAATTTGGGGAGAAATGTGAATTTTAAAAGCATTTTTGGAAAGTTGCTCAGCAAGCAGTAGTTACTAATATATCTAGTAATCCGATGTTTGTCTTTTAATTTTGTAGTTTCACTTTTGAAAGTCTATTTCATAGGAACAGAAGTATTAGTACATAAGAATAAAGTATATTTATAAGAACGTTTATAGTTAAATAGCTTGAATGTACATCAGTAGGAATAGTCAAATAAATTATTGTAGTCCTATCATGAAGCCATTAAACATTGAGTTAGATGTTGTTTGTTGACTTGCATTGATTTACGTAAGGTATTGAATGATAAAAATAAGATGCAGAACAATGTGTATACTATGATCCTATTTTGTAAAACAAGTATCTAAACAAGTATTTCTGCTGAATTTAATAACAATTGGCTCTTCACCTCCATAGATTCCATATACGTGATTCAGCCAACTGTGGAGCAAAAATATTCAGAAAAACATTGTGTCTATACTGAACATGTACAGATTTTTTCTTTGTCATTATTCCCTAAACAATGCAGTATAACAGCTATTTACATGGCATTTACATTGTATTAGATTATAATATACATTGTGTTTACGTTGTATTAGGTATTATAAATAACATAGAGGTGATATAAAGTACACAGGGGGATGAGCATAGGTTATATTACATGATTTTATATCAGAGACTTGAGCATCCACAGATTTTGGTATCCTATGGAGGTTCTGGAACCAGTTCCCCAGTCTTAGAATCAGTCTCCCACAGATACCAGGGGACAACTCCTTATGTTTTTTTCATGATTAATTTGCCATGGATACGCTTATGGAAGCAATTTCAGGGTATTAATATTGTTTATTTGGGCATATTGACAGAATGTGAAAAAATAATATAGTATGTATCAGTGGAAATATGAAATATAAAATATGTGTCTATTACTGTAAACATGTAAAAATTTTAGTATGCTCATGGGCAAAACTTAAGAATATTAATTGACTTTGGTATGGAATTATGCTCATGTTTGCAGTTCAGCAATTAAAATGAAGGCGCGGACAGGGCACGGTGACTGATGTCTGTAATCCTAGTACTTTGGGAGGCCAAGGTGAGAGGATTGCTTGAGCCTAGAAATTTGAGACCAACCCGAGCAACGTAGCGAGACCTTGTCTTCTACAAAAAATTTAAAAAATAGATGTGGTGGTGTGCACCTGTAGTCCCAGCTACTCAGGAGACTGAGGTGGAAGGACCACTTGAGCTCAGGAGGTCAAGGCTGAGGTGAGCCATGATCTTGCAGTACACTCTATAAAATGGAAGATTTGTATTTGGTGCTTTGTAAGGTCTGATGAATCTAATCTTTGAAAGAGTACAGTGGTCTGATCATCAAAGTGAAATAGAAGGTGCCACTAAAAGGTTAAGGGATGCCTCATAAACTTTATGCTAAAAAGAATAATGTCTTGAATATACATTGATAAATTTTTGAAGTCACTGTGGAGGCTAAAATGTGTTCACATATTTTAGATATTTGAGCAAATGGCAAATATGTCTTTGGCAATCATACTTAGATAAAACATATCAAGGTGATATGATTTCTGTTTTCTCTTTTTTGTGAATAGTTGATGGTGCTTGGAGCCTCTTCATCTGTTTTCCTATTTCCCCTTCCTCTTCTCATTTTCCACCATGTCTTTCTCTTGTCTCAGAAGATTGCTCACATTTACCTGATTAGGTAGAAATATATAAGATAATCATTCAATGCATAATGGAGGTTATTTATAGAAAACTTGGTAAGAAAATGGAATTTTGTAGGATATAATCTCCTAAAAATTTACACATAAGTAGACAATAGAATCAAACTTTATGGCTAAAATTTAGATCCATGCAATTTGTCTGCATCTTGAAAATTCATTTGACATAATTTGTAAGTAAAATTCAGAAGTAAAAGATTACTCATTTGAGTAATCTGCAAGTAAAATTCAACAAGGACAAACTGCTTGAATCAAATCTATCTTAAAATAATTTCGGTAAAATAAAAAATGAAATGGAAGACTTAGAAATGGTGTAACTGATAAATGTAGTTGTTTGGTGGAATTCTTCTAGAAAATATTTTCTCAGTGAAAATTCATTTTGTGTAAAATCTTTATGTTCAGAACACCATGCTTAACATTAACACAGTAGAGTTGCAATATTTCATTAACAGTTGGATTTGTATTTGCCTCTGGATCTGCTTTTGGACCCAGGCAGAAGCTATTTCTATTTGATGTCTTGAAATCTTTAAGGCTGATTTATGAGCTTAAACTCTTTGGTTTAAATGAGTTTACAGTGGTGTGTATAGTGGGGGATATTATTTAACATGTTCTGACAAGCAAACTGTTTTGAATTTTGTTGAGTGGGTGAGGAGTTGGTGACTTGGTGGGCAAGCCCATTTTCATTACTTTAATTGTGCGATTTATTAGGATTTTAAGCTTTTTATAAATGTTTTAGTGTTATAGGACAGAATTAAAAGGATTTAGAATAAAAGGAGTTTAACAAAAGGACTTTGCAACAGGATTGCAATAGTTTTTATATTTGATGGATTTGGCTAGCTGCTTTTCATTTCAATCATCATGGTACATTCTGTTAAATGCTGTAGAACAGGTGTGTGTAACGTCATTCTCTCTATTGTACATGCAAATAAACACACAATTTTATATATAAAATGTTAATCCGCTGCAATTTGGAGTATTACATTATGAGAGGGTGATGACTCCATTAGGCATCATGAAAAGTACGTGCTATTTATACTGCTTGAAAAAACAAGTTAATAGCTACAGTGTTCATGATATTGTAGAATTTTTATACCAACACTTTAAGAGTTGTATTTATGCAAGCTATTCACAACAAAATAATTTAATCAAGAATTAAGATTTTTGTTGCATTTTTTCTAACTCTGAAGCCATAATATTTTTATTATAGAGCATGCCTGAAATAAATTGGAAGGTTTTGTTAATGTGTGTTTATTGTAGGCTCTGGTCTTTTCTCCTTGAATGGATTTTCTATTAGATGCTTTGGTTATTATGCTCTTCTCAATACAGGACTTTTATTTTGTGGCTTAAAATTTTTGCTTCTTTGAATATTTGTAAACTGTGTAACTCTTGAGTAAGTGTCATGTGACTGACCTTTAGAGCAGTCTACTGGATTGATATACCTAAGTCAGTGGAAACTAATGGAGTTCTCAAATTCAAGTTTGAGCAAAGCAAAACAATTGCACCATTTTTTGCCAGCAATATTTGCATTTTAAAAAGTTGATGCTTCATTCATCAAAATATCAAATTGGTATGTATAATACAGGTCCAAACCATAAAGACCTTGTAAAGACCAGGAAGTAGAGGGAAAATAGGTATTGTTAAAGGTGAAGGTGAAATATGTAGGTTTGAAAAATTGGCTCTATATAGATGAAGTTCAGTTATAATTAATTTGTAACATACATGTTATTGGCTTTGGACCAGTTAATTTTTAACTAGTGCTTGGATAAAAAGTCATATTGTTAATTGTGAATTTTGATTCATTTGCTTAGCAGGAGTAATAACACACAATCTACAGTGAATTTTGTTTGAACAAACATCCTTGATGCTTTCTCAATACTTAGTTCTAGATTTGTTTAAAAGATGTGGGCTCTGATTGTTACACAATTTTAAAAATTTAAATGATTATAGAATTTCATTCATAAACATTGGTTGTGTTTTTAGTTTTCTGTTTTCCTTTTAGAAATGAGGTTTTACTATGTTGCCCAGGATGGAGAGCAGTGGCTTATCACAGGTGTGATCATAGTGCACAACAGCCTTGAACTCCTGGGTTCAAGTGTCTAGTAATATAATATAGTCTGGCATCTAAGAGATGATAGAACTTGTCTTAACTTAATTTTCGTCTTAATTATTATAATCACGGTTTAAAAGTATTATATTATGTCAGGTCACAATGTAAATATGTAACCATTAACCTGTCCTCCTTTAGGGTAAACCTCTTTTTTTTTTTTTTTTTTTTGAGAAAGTAAGATTTATTGAGAAGACAGAAAATTTCCCACAGTGGGAGGCGACCTGAAGGGGTTGCCCAGTCTCATTATTTTTGAAGGGATCTGTTAACATGGATAGTTAATGTTATAAATGCATTTTACTATGCAGTCTCAGAAGTCAAACAGAGTTTTGAAGTCCCTGGCTAAACTTCCCAAATATTTTCTCATTCTTAAACTCCTAAGAGGTAAATCCCTATTCTGAAATTAGTGTTTATCTTTCTTGTGTATTTTTGTACTTAATACTTAATGTACAGTAAATATCTACCCCCATTTATCTATATACATATATTCACATGTACCTTTACATTTTTATAAAAATTGTGGTTAAAATCTTATAAAATAAAATTCACCATCTTAATTTTGAAGTATATAGTTCATAATGTTATGTATATTCACATTGTTTTGCAACAGATTTCTAGAACTATTTTGTATAACTGAAGCTCTATACCCAGTGAACAACTCTCTATTTCCCAGGTCGCACTTGCCCCTGGTGACTTTTGTTTTACTTTGTTTCAACTAAGTCAATGAATGCTATGGGTTGATTGGTTGTCTCATTCAAGCCTCATGTTGAAATTTGATCCCTAGTGTGGCAGTGTTGGAAGATGGGGCCTGGTGGGAGGTGCTTGGGTCATGAGGGCTGATCCCGTATGAATACACTAATACACCTGTTGGAGGTGTGTTTTTGTTGTGTTCGTTTCTCTAAGACCTGGTTGTTAAAAAGGACCTGGTCCCTCTTCCTCTTGCCACATGATCTCTTAGCATACATGGGCTTCCTTCTGCTTTCTGCTGTGAGTTGAAGCAGGATGAGGCCCTCATTAGATGGACTTTCCAGCCACAGAAATGTGAGCCAAATAAACCTCTTTTCTTCATAAACTACCCAGTCGCAGGTATTCTGTTATAGTAACACTTACTGGACTAAGATGTCAATGTGATTACTTCACCTACCTCCTATAAGTGAAATCATGCAGTATTTGTGATTGGCTTATTTCACTACTCATAATTTTCTCAAGGTTCATCTATGTTATAGCATGTGGCAGAATTTCCTTTTTTAAGGCTGAGTATTATTCCATTGTATGTGTGTGCCATATTTTCTTTACCCATTTATCAGTAGCCTTTTGTGTTTCCACCTATTGGTTATTGTGATAATGCTACAATGAACATGGTTGTGCAAGAGTTTGCTATGTAGAGACTGGTCCTTTCTGTGTTCCCCAGGTTTGCCTCTAACTCCTGGGCTCAAACGATTCTTCCATCTCAGCCTCCTAGGTAGCTGGGAGTACCACTGTGCCCAGCTACATTTATTTTTAATTCATAAACTTTATTTTTTAGAGTGATTTTATGTTCATGGCAAAATTGAGCAGAAAATACAGAGTTCCTTTATAACCCCTGTCCCCACTGCAGGCACAGCCTCCTTCCATTTTCCACAGTGGTACATTTGTTACAAACGATGATCCTCCATCGACACATCATTATTACTCAAACCTAGTAGTTTACATTAGGATTTTTTTTTAAAGTGAGAAAGCAGAATTTATTAAGAGAACTGCCGGGCTCGGTGGCTCAGCCTGTAATCCCGTGCCTTTGGGAGGCTGAGGTGAGTGGATTGCCCGAGCCCGCGGGTTCGAGACCCACCTGGGGAACTTGGCAAGACCTCATCTCTACAATAAATAAAAAATCACCTGGGCGTGGTAGCGCGCGCCTGTAGTTCCAGCTACTGGAAGGCTGAGGCGGAAGGATCACCGGAGCCCAGCAGGTCGAGGCTGCAGTGGCCGGGAGCAGCCACTGCACTCCAGTCTGGGCGACGACGGGTGACTCCAACTCAAAAAAAAAAAAAAGAGAGAGAACTGAAAATCTCCCACAGTGGGAGGGGACCCGAGGGGTTTGCCCTACATTAGGATTTACTCTTTGTGTACATTCTATGAGTTTTCACAAATAATGATAAATATCTGCCATTTTAGCATCATGCAGAATAGTTTCACTTAAAACTTTAAAAATTCTTCAAATTTCTCTGTGTTCGTATCTTCCTCTCCCTTACTGCTTGGCAGCTACTGGACTTTTTACTGTTCTCATTGTTTTTGTCTTTCCCAAAATGTCCCATAGTTGGAAGCATATAGTATGTAGCATTTTTTTTTTTTTTTTTGAGTTGGAGTCTCACTCTTGTTGCCCAGGCTGGAGTGCAGTGGCACGCTCACGGCTACCCCAGCCTCTGTCTGCTGGGCTTAGGCGATCCTTCTGCTTTAGCCTTCCACGTAACTGAAAGTATAGATGCATGCCACCACGCCTGGCTAGTTTTTGTGATTTATTGTAGATACGAGGTCTCACCAAGTTGACCAGGCTGGTCTCGAGCCTTTGGGCCTAGATAGTCTTCTCACTTTGGCCTCCTCAAGTACTGGGATTACAGGCTGAACCACTGTGCCTGACCGTATGTAGCATTTTTATGTTGACTTCTTTCACTGAGTAATAGGCATTTAACTTTCCTCCATTTCTTTTTGTGATTTGATAGCTCATTCCCTTTTACCACTGAATAACATTCTGTTGTTTGGTTGTACCACAGTTTATTTATCCATTTATCTGCTGAAGGACATCATCTTGGTTTCATCCAAGTTTCTGTAATTATAAATAAAGCTGTCATAAACACACATGTGCAGGTTTTTATGTGGACAAAAGTCTTCACTTCATTTGGGTAAATACTAAGGGGTGTCACTTCAGTGTTGCATGATAAGAGTATGTTTAGTTTTGTAAGAAACTGCCAAATTCTCTTCTAACATGGTTGTACTATTTGTCATTCCCATTGGCAGTATGTGAGAGCTGTCACTCGCATTCTCTTCAGCATTTGGTGTTGTCAGTGTTCTGGGATTTGGTCATTCTAATAACTGTGCAGTGGTATCTCATTGTTTTATTTTCAATTCCATAATAATGTATGATCTGGAGCCTCTTTTCTTTTTCTTTTTTTTTTTTTTTTGAGTTGGAGTCTCACTCTGTCGCCCAGACTGGAGTGCAGTGGCCGCTCCCGGCCACCGCAGCCTCGACCTGCTGGGCTCCGGCGATCCTTCCGCCTCAGCCTTCCGAGTAGCCGGAACTATACAGGCGCACGCTACCACGCCCGGCTAATATTTTTGATTTGTTGTAGAGATGAGGTTTCGCCTGCCCAGGCGGGTCTCGAACCCACAGGCTCAGGCAATCCACTCACCTCAGCCTCCCAAGGCGCGGGATTACAGGCTGAGCCACCGAACCCGGCTTCTTTTTCTTTTTTAAACATATTTTTTATTGTAAAGTTGTGGGGTACAGTTAAGGGTTAGGTATACAAATATGCATTGTGCAGGTGCCCTTGTTGATGAGGTGTGCCCCCCCCGTCCCCAGACAGATATTGACTACCGTTAATCCCACCTCCCTTCCCCTCCCTCCCCCCCCATAGTTTCCCGCTACTGTCAATCCTTTTCTTATAGTTTATGATAGTTGTTCAAGATCCACTTATCAATGAG
>CAUYQG010118702.1:0-10133 GCA_963574415.1 Tarsius wallacei | reverse complement strand
ATTGTAGATGTCCTGGAAGCCTTTCACATATATTGCTGGTAGCCATCAGTTGCTTCACCTGACACAGAAATGCTTGGGAACCACAGGAACAAATCCTACCAAACTCAGCTTTTGCTTAGGTGGGTCTCCCAAGTGCCCCTGCCAATCCAATGTCACCGAACAGGAGAGAGGAGGTCAGTGTCGAAGGAGCAAGGCAACAGATTGCACTGCAAATAACTTTTTCTGCACACTTGAAAAATACAAATAATCCCATGAACACATTGTTGGAGCCCTGTCATAGACACATGGCAGTGAGAATGTCTGAAGCTTACATTTTACTAACTTCACCACCTCTGCCACATATTAAAAAAAAAAAGCAAAAAATACTGCAGTAGATAAACATTCAGGAATAGGAGAAAAATCATCAGGCTGAATGTTAAAAGTCCCTGCTCCCACTATTTTCTTTATTATTCATGTAAGAAATAAGTGTAAGATAAGCATAGGATATATATGTATGCATATATCCTATGCTTATATACATGCTATGTTTTTAAGAGGAAATAATTCCCTTCTGCAAATTTGGTTCCAGATGACTCAGTGTTTCCACTTGAACTACACCAAAACACATGCTCTATGAACTCTACTTTTAAGAACCTAATTTTGGCATACCCAGAAAAATGTAACAAAAATAATTCAAAGAATCAACAGATTAATTTTGGAAATAAAATTAGACTATTTGGCATCGAATAATTATTTGGCACTCTTCACAAATACCCAGAAAAAAAAATGGGTGAGAGGGAGAGAGAAAGAGAGAGAGTAAGAAAGAGAGAGGGAGAGAGAATTGTAAATACTGGAGCAGGGAAATAGGTTTGAGACCTATTTTGTTTTTTCATTTCTGAAAAACAATCAAAAAGAATAAACAAGGAAGGCTTACGGCTACTTAAAACAGACCTGACTCAAACGGATTCTAGGATATGGTTCTGTGACAAATCACTAATATTTATAAGTATATATGCAAGCAAGTTGTATTAATAGTAACTGGTATGTCATGCTTCTCTTACCCAATTTGTATGGCTTTTAAAAACATTTTGTTTGCAACAATTTGGAAACTATTTTTTCATGGCTTACATTTTACTTGTATTTATCATGTACTTTGACGCCCAAGAGTTCCTAATTTTTATGAAGTAAGTCCCCTCCCATTACTTGTATGGTTAGAAAGTTCTTCTTTATCCAAAAGTGCATAATTCAGGTTATGTTTTCTTACATTGGGACTTACGTACACACTATTAAAAAATTCCAATAAGCTTACTTTACACTTCAAAATTCTAAAAGCTTATATTGTTGAGAAATTTAAAAACTTGAATATGTTTTTATATACCTCCCCTGCTTTTCCATCCACGACAGTTTGTGAAATAATTTGGAATTTAAAACTTTTTTATTTAACTACTAATATTATTATACTATATACTCTTCCTCTTTCAATAAACATATTTTAGAAGTTGACTATAATTCTATGTGAATGTGTATTACACTGGTTTTGAAAACTCATTACTTACTACTAGATTTCAAGTGCTTCCTGAAAGTCTGTTCAACTAAGGAATTATAGCTTTGGACATTTTTTGCAGAAATATACATGCATGGCAGATTTTCTGATATTGCAAGAGAAGTTTATTCCTTTGCTTTCACATATGAAATGTCACTTGGCCTTGTATAGAATTTTTGTGTCATAAACATTTTCTTTAAAATTTTACAGATGTGATTTTATTCATGTTACTACTTGTGGTGTGTGAAGACATTCAAAATCTACCTGTTCTACTTACACAAGGAGTTTTGTTATTTATGTTGTGTTGGATTTTGTTTGCTTTGCTGAGATAGTTGAAGATTAGATGAGAAAATATTACATTGAATTTGGAAACACAGAGGTTGCTGATAAAAACAAATTCAGTGAATTGGTGGGTAAAGCCTTATTATAATGTACTGAGGAATGAATCATAAGTAAGAAAGTCAGAGAGTGTAAGCAAATGTTTTAAGAAGATTAATAGTAAAATGGAACATGAACATTTGAAGGGTGCATACATGATAAAGGAGAGATACATATTTTTTTTGCTAATTAAAATTACCCAGTAGATAAGGATAAGGTGAAACAGTCACACATACACACACATACACACATACACACACACACACACACAGAGAGAGAGAGAGAGAGAGAGAGAGAGAGAGAGAGAATTGTGAATACTGAAACAGGGAAACAGGTTTGAGACATAGAACACAAATGGATAAATTGATATATCATAGCAAATGAGCATCCTCCTCTGTAGCAACTCTGAAGATAAAGAAGGAAGGCAATGTCATTGGAGGGATGGTTTGGAAGTGGGAAGATGAGAAGGCTTGCATTTGATGTCTTCTGTTTTGCTCAGAGAAACTTGAACCTTGGTCAAGGTTCAAGGTGGATTAGAAAGGATGGAGAAAGTAGTTAGAGACTTGAGAAGCCAAAATAATGTATGAAATAACTTTCTTGGAAAATGAGAAAGCCCCCATTTGGAGAAATAGAAGAATTGTAAGAAGTGATGCATTTAAATTTAAAGGTCTACACAATTCTTTTTTTAATCAAACTTTTTTTTTTTTTTTTGAGTTAGAGTCTCCGTCGCCCAGACTGGAGTGCAGTGGCACGCTCCCGGCCACCGCAGCCTTGACCTGCTGGGCTCCAGCGATCCTTCCGCCTCAGTCTTCCGAGTAGCCGGAATTATAGGCGTGCGCTATCACGCCTGGCTAATTTTTGATTTATTGTAGAGATGAGGTCTCGCCAAGTTGCCCGGGCGGGTCTGGAACCCGCGGGCTCAGGCAATCCACTCACCTCGGCCTCCCAAAGCGCTGGGATTACAGACTGAGCCACTGAGCCCGGCCATACAATTCTTTTTTTATAAAAATATAAATGAACGTATTTTCCTTCACAATAAATATGGTATATGTGAGGGTATATTTGCAGCTAATTTAAAGACAATTTCATTTAACCTTGATGATATATTTAATCAGTGTTAGCATACTTCCTGTAGGGCAATAAAAAATATGACGTAGACCAAGAGACCTATAGAAATAATCCCCTCATTGTTTTAAGTTTTCCATTCTGGTTTATTTCTGTGATCCCAGAATTTAGTGGATAGCCCGTCACTTAATAGACATGTAAAACATTACAAATTATTTTTATATACTCCAGTTTTATGTACCTCCTGCAGGAAAGAAGTCATACTTTCTACCTGTGTATATTGTAAGTACTGGAAAGTTAGTGGGTGCATGTAAAATTCTAGATATTTAGTTTGTTATAAAGTTGAATTTTATATTAACAGGGTGTATATATTTTAAACCTCTGGCTTCTTATAGTAAAAACAAACAAACAAACAAACAAAAACAGCTGACTATACTGTTTGTTTTCATGAAAATTACTTCTACTCCAAGTCTAACAGAGGTAACTATGAGAATAACAATATTACTCCAAAGTTAACATTTTTCTTAGATTATATGATCCTTTATAATAAAATATTAGAAAGCTAATTTAAAACATGATATTCTTGACAAAAATCACTAATAGATCAGTGAATGGGATATATTAAATATTTTTAGAAAATAATGAAATACATTTAGCAGATTTAAAAATTACAAAATATGGCAGGGCGAGGTGGCTCATGCCTATAATCCTAGCCCTTTGGGAGGCTAAGGTGAGAGAATCGCCTGAGCCCACAGGTTTGAGACCAGCTTGGGCAACTTGGCGAGACCTCATCTCTACAATAAATCAAAAAGTTAGCCAGGCTTGGTGGCGCACACCTGTAGTTCCAGCTACTTGGGAGGCTGAGGCAGAAGGATCTCTTGGCAAAGTAGCCTCAGTGTTCCATCTCTCTCTGCAGCCAGTTGCTGCTACACTGGTGAGACTGTAACATAGTCAGCTGTACAGAATCAAGTATGGTGCTTGTTGAAAATTAAACTTTAAAAAAAAATTTAAAAATTATAATTTTTTCATATGATCCAGCAATTCCATTTCTGAGTATATGAGTGGGGACTGCCCCCCAAAAATGGAATTATCTTTTGGAGGGCAGGCACCCTGTAGCACAGGCTTCTCCGGCTAGGTCAGTGTTCTAGGAACCCATCAGCATCCAAGTACCAGCCAGCATCGTTGTGAGAAGCTGGGTTCAGCTTCAGTGGATTTTTCTGTGGCAAAAGGTGACTGGTTCTTCCACCGTGACAATGCACCTGCCCACGCCGTGGAGTATTTAGCAGTTTTTGACCCAAAATGGCAAGACCTCTGTGTCCCATCCTCCCTAGTCACCTGATCTCGCCCCAAGTGACTTTTTTTTGCTTGTTTCCTTAGATGAAAAAAGTCTTCAAAGGGAAACGTCTTGCCGATGTGGAAGAGGCAAAACAAAAAATGGCAGAATCACTAAAAGGCATCAAAATTGACGAGTTCAAAAACTGTTTTGAGCAGTGGAAAGAGAGTCTCGATAGGTGTAGTGTATCAAATGGAGCGTACTTTAAAGGTGACTGAAATTTAAACGTGTAAGAATAAATACATCATTTTCAATAAATAAATTCTGGGGGTTTTTTTGGGTCCCCCTTGTATGACTGTTAGAAGAACACAAGTATTCAGTCCATCACCCTGGGCAAGGAAAACATCACATTCCTTGTGCCTAGTTCTGACTTCCCACCAGAACACAATTTCTGGCCTGACACTCATTAGATCTTGTGAAACAGGTCTCCCCACTCCTGCAATCTCTCACATCCCAATTTAAGCTCCTCTCTGCCTGTTCCTCTAAGAGGTCACTGTTTGAACCACTTCCTGAATCCTCCACCTTTCTCCTGGCTCCCTCTTCCCTGGGGGCTGTGAGTGCCTATGGTCACAGTATAAAGTACCTCAAAGCCCAAGTACAAGGTCCCTCCAGTATAAAGCTTTCTTCAACTTTCTACTACACTGAAAAGATTCTAGAACTCCGCCCTTGGGGATCCCACAGTCTTCCACTCCTCTCTCAATCACGGCTATATCACAGTCTCTAGAAACTATCTAGAGTGTCTTAGTGAAGACAATAGAGGGAAGTAGTTAAAATTGTAATCTGCTTCACAATAGCTGAAAGGTGAAAACAACCCAAATGCCCATCAACTGATGAATGAACAAAATGCGTTATATCCATACAATGCAACATTATTCAACCACAAAAAGGACTAAAGTGGCCTTAGGAGGTGGCTCAAGCTTGTCATCCCAGCACTTTGGGAGTCTGAGGTGAGAGGACTGCCTGAGCCCAGAGGTTTGAGACCAGCCTGGGGAACTTGGTGAGACCTCGTCTCTACAATAAATCAAAATTTTAACCAGGTGTGGTGGCACTCGCCTGTAGTTCCAGCTACTTGGAAGGCTGAGACGGAAGAATTGCCTGAGCCCAGCAGGTCAAGGCTGCAGTGGCCATGAGCAGGGTGACAGAGTGAGACTCCTACTCAAAAAAAAAAAATCACATATTGTTCAATTCCATTTATATGAAATGTTCAGAATAAAAAGTCAATTTCGGCCGGACTCGGTGGCTCAGCCTGTAATCCCGCAATTTGGGAGGCCGAGGTAAGTGAATTGCCTGAGCCCGTGGGTTTGAGATCTGCCTGGGCAACTTGGCAAGACCTCATCTCTACAATAAATCAAAAAAATTAGCCGGGCATGGTAGCGCACTCCTGTAGTTCCAGCTACTTGGAAGGCTGAGGAGGAAGGATTGCTGGAGCCCAGCAGGTAGAGGCTGCGGTGGCCAGGAGAAGCCACTGCACTCCAGTCTGGGCGACTGAGACTCCAACTCAAAAAAAAAAAAAAAATCTATTTCTGGAAACAGAAAGTAGTTTGGTGACTGCCAGGGGCTGCCAGGAATAGGGAATGAGCAGTGATTGCTTAGTGAATATATGAGTTTCCTTTCGCGCCCAGCATGCCTATAATCCCAGCACTTTGGGAGGCCGAGGTGAGAGGATTGCCTGATCCTGTGGGATCGAGACCAGCTTGGGCAACTTGGTTAGCTTTCATCTCTACAATCAACCAAAAAATTATCTGGCCATAATGGCCTATAGTTTGCTACTTGGAAGGCTTAGGCGGAAGAATTGTTATGACCGAGTAAGCGAGAAGACATGCCAGCAAGCTGAGTTTGATTAATTATGAGGTTTTTATTAATGCGTGGGTCAAGAGCAGGCAAATGACAGGAAAAACTTTTGATGAACTAGTGCAGTTTGTGACAAGCTTTTATAGGTAAAATTTGCAGTATTGGCTATATAGCAACTTAGTGACCAGAGCAACTATTTCTTTTTAATCAATATTTTTTATTTTGATATTGTGGGGTACAGTTAAGGGTTATGTATACAAATATGTTTCGTTCAGGCACCCTTGATAAGGGGTGTCTCCCCGTCCCCACACAGATATTGACTACCGTTAACCCCACCCCCATAGTTTCCCACCACTAACAACTTGAACCAAAATGGGAACTTTTGGTTGTTAGGGAGATTTGATTAATTTCATGTCCTAGGTATAACCAGTGTCCAGAAAGTCCCTGGGGTTCTGCCATCAAGATATAGTTTAAGGTAGTTACATAGAGACAAGGTAGAAGAATCATTACAAAATGGAGTTACCTTGGTTAGGTTCCTAACGGAATATAAGAACAAAATATGAAGCTGTAACAATGGGGTTTTGCAATGCGTAACATTTGATTTCAGTTAACAAAGCATACTATTACATGGAACTTATGGCTAAGGAGCTTTGTAACAGTCAGAAGGAAACAGTCAGCACAACCTGCCCAAAGAAGACAAAGCTGGGTGTCTGTGGTCATGGGAATGTTACTATAATCACATGTAGGCATTGATTCTTATTACTTTGCTAAAAATTTGATTTTATTAACTGATTTAGCTCATTTCAGAATCGCCTGAGCCCAGAAGATCGAGGCTGCAGTGGCAGGAAGCATGCCACTGCCCTCCAGCCTGGGTGACAGAGTGAGACTCCAACTCAAAAAGAAAAAGTTTCCTTTTGGGGTG
Organism: Tarsius wallacei; assembly: GCA_963574415.1. Lineage (NCBI taxonomy): Eukaryota > Metazoa > Chordata > Mammalia > Primates > Tarsiidae > Tarsius > Tarsius wallacei. The sequence continues at coordinate 3,122 of CAUYQG010118702.1, read as the reverse complement.
GTGAAAATCTTCTGGAACTAGAGAGAGGTGGTGGCTGCACAACATTGTGAGTGTACTAAATGCCACTGAATTGTTCACTGTAAGATGGTTCATTTTGGCCAGGCACAGTGGCTCAGGCTGGTAATTCCAGCACTTTGGGGGGCCCAGGTGGGAGGATTTCTTGAGTCCAGGAGTTTGAGACCAGTCTGGGCAACATAGCGAGATCTTGCCTCTACAAAAAAAAAAAAATCAAAAAATTAGCCAGACGTAGTCCCAGTTACTCAGGAGGCTGAGGTGGAAGGATCACCTGAGCCCAGGAGGTTGAGGCTGCTGTGAGTTGTGATCATGACACTGCAGTCCAGGTCAGATGACAGAGTAAGACCCCAACTCAATCAATCAATCAAGCAATAAGTAAATAAAATGGTTCACTTTAAGTTGTATGAATTTCACCTCAATGAAAAAAGTAATAATTCAGGCTTTTAAGTCAGATCTCCAGAATGCAAACACCTGCTCCACCCTAAACTTCTTGCTATGTCCACTGGCCCATCTGTCAAATGAAGATAACGGCACGACTTAGCCCATTGGTTTGTGTTGAAGACTCAACGAATGAATGCACACAGATGGCTTGACACAGTGCCTGATGGACGGCAAGTCCCCAGTTCTTGATGGGTGAGGGGGAGGGGAACTGGATAAAGCACACTCAGTCAATGACCAAAGACTGCGATGCACACAATGACTATTTTAGAGTTCCAGATGTATCCTTGTGGTACCAGGCTCTCCACTTGCACCCTGAGCAAATAGATGCCCTTGTGGTCACCAGAAAAAAACTACTCCTGTGCAAGACAACAAAAAAGAAGTGTAAAGCCTATTTTAAGTCTTCGTGGCCAGAGTTTTGTTTCACTTCTTCCTCTCCCTCATCGCCCATTCCTATAAGTCACTAGGTTCCTGATCTGTCCTCTCTTCTCCACCCCCAGATCCAGGCACCATCTTGACCTCACTTCTGCCGTTGCAACAACCTCCTCGTCGGCCTCTGGGCTCCGGTCTCACCCTACCCAGCCTGGCATCCACACCCTCCACAAAAGGAGCGTTCCAATACTCACCTCCAACCCTGCCTCTCTCCTGCTAAAAATCCTGCCATGCCTGTCCCTTTGCCTCACGATGAGGTTCCAACACCAGTGAAAGTTATTCAAGACTTTTCACGCCAGGCACAGTGGCTTATGCCTGTAATCCCAGCACTCTGGGAGGCCAAGGCAAGAAGACAGCCTGAGCTCACAGGTTCAAGACCAGACTGGGCAATATAGCAAGAACTAGTCTCTACAATAAATCAAAAAATTAGCCAGATATGCTGGCACACACCTGTAGTTCTGGCTACTTGGAAGGCTGAAGCGAAAGGATCGCCTGAGTCCAATAGGTTGAGGCTGTGGTGGCTGTTAGCATGCCACTGCTCTCCAGCCTGGGTGACAGAGTGAGACTCCAACACACACACAAAAAAGATTTTTCACAATCACACTCTCAAAATAGCTTAAGCCCTTCTCTCAGCTACCACCTGTCACACACCTTTGCCACATCTGTCACTTTCTAGCGATCTTATGTCCCTTTGTGCCTCTCCGTGCTTCATACACACGATTCCAGCTCAGTGTAACATTGTCCCGTTTTCTCCATCTTCGCAACACACTTTCATCCTTTGAGAGATGATTCACATATCACCCTCTCAGGCAAACTGCATTCCCTCCCTAGCTTCTCTCCTCCCTGAACCCTGCACTTTCCTACAGGCTAGATTAGAGCAGGGTTTATCAATCTCAGTATGATTCAAATTCAGGCATTTGAGGCTGGATAATTCTTTGGTGTGTAGAGGCTTGGGGGAGGGTGTCCTGTGCATTGTAGGAAGTTGATGGGTGTCCCTGGCCATTGACAAGCAAAAAGATCTCCAGACATCGTTAAATGTCCATCAGGGCACACACGAAAAAGTACCCAATTGACAAATACTGAATTAGAGTCTCTCTACTCTATGCTCACACAGATACTTAAACAGAATGACAAACTTTCTCTACTTCTGCTTTTCAAGGTCACCGCAAAAACCATTACTTCACTCCTGCCCAATTTCAAAACAATTTAGTGCATTTCAGTAACTTTTTGTCACATTTATGAAGAGGACCTTGAGAAATCCTGAGGGTCTTCCTAATTTCTTTGTTTTCCGAACTTTTACTGCATGCTTCCTATATGCCATGCTCCAGGAACATCAAGAGGAAGAAGCTACAGTGCCTCGCTTGTATTAAAAGATAAGCTTAGAGCCAGATGTGGTGGCTCACACCTATAATCCCAGCACTTTGGGAGGCTGAGGCCAGAGGATTGTCTGAGCCCAGGAGTTCGAAACCAGCCTGGGCAACATGGTGAGACCTCATGTCTACTATAAATCAAAAAATTAACTGGGCGTGGTGGCACACACCTGTAGTCCCAGCTACATGGAAGGCTGAACCCAGCAGGATGACGCTGTGGTAGCCATGATTGTGCCAGTGCACTCTAGCCTGGGTGACAGAGTGAGACTCTGACTCCAAAAAAAAGGATACATTTAGGCACATTAAAATTTTGAAGTTTAATTGAGCAGTGATTCACGAATTGGGGAGCGCTAGACCATATGTGGTTGGGGCTCCACCCAGTGGGCACAAGGGGGAAACTATTTTTTTTTAATTGTAGAGATGAGGTCTTGTCAAGTTGCCCAGGCTGGTCTTGAACCCGCGGGCTCAGGCAATCCTCTCACCTTGGCCTCCCAAAGTGCTGGAATTATAGGTGTGAGCCACCGCACCTGACCGCAATTTTCTTTGTTTCTTCTTTTTTTTTTTAAATGTATTTTTTATTTTAAATATGTGGGGTACAATTCAGGGTTAGGTACACAAATGTTCATTATGCAGTTACCCTTGTTGATGAGATGCGCCCCCCCACCCCCACCCCCGCTGGCAGCTTCCCACTATTGCCAATGGGGGGGGGGACTTTTTATAAGGTGTTCATGAAAACAAAACAAAGAAAATATGTGATTTGGTTAAAAGGGAATCATAGTCTTAAAGTTTTTAATTAAAGGTCAGCTAGGAATTTTTGATTGGTAAAGTCCCAACTTAAAGAATAATGAGCAGTTTCTGATTAGTTAC
>CAUYQG010118701.1:0-74104 GCA_963574415.1 Tarsius wallacei | reverse complement strand
CTGGGCTCCGGCGATCCCCGGAGCCCAGCGAGTCGAGGCTGCGGTGGGATTCCAGGCTTATAAGGCGTGGGATTACAGGCTGAGCCTTCCAAGTAGCTGGAACTACAGGCGTGCACTACCACGCCCAGCTAATTTTTTGATATATTGTAGAGATGAGGTCTCACTTGCCCAGGCGGGTCTCGAACCCGCGGGCTTAGGCAATCCACTCACCTCAGCCTCCCAAAGGCGTGGGATTACAGGCTGAGCCACCGAGCCCGGCCTTTTTTTTTTTGAGTTGGAATCTCACTCTGTCACCCAGACTGGAGTGTAGTGGCATGCTCCCAGCCACTGCAGCCTCGACCTGCTAGGCTCCGGCGATCCTTCCGCCTCAGCCTTCCAAGTAGCTGGAACTACAGGTGCACGCCATCATGCCCAGCTAATTTTTTTATTTATTGTAGAGATGAGGTTTCACCAAGTTGCCCAGGCGGGTCTCGAACCCACGGGCTCAGGCAATCCACTCACCTCGGCCTCCTAAAGCGCGGGATTACAGGCTGAGCCACCGAGCCCGGCCTTTTTTTTTTTGAGTCAGAATCTCACTCTGTTGCCCAGGCTGGGGTGCACTGGCACGCTCATGGCCACTGCAGCCTCTATCTGCTGGGCTCAGACAATCCTTCCGCCTTAGCCTTCCAAGTAGCTGGAACTGCAGGCATGCACCACCATGGCCAGCTAATTTTTAAAAAATTTACTGTAGAGATAAAGTCTTGCCAAAGTTGCCCAGGCTGGTCTCGGACCCGTAGGCTCTGGCAATCCTCTCACCTCAGCCTCCCAAAGTGCTGGATTATAGGCATGAGCCACCGCGCCCGGCTGGAATAGATACATTTTTAGAAATGTGTTTTCTGTGTGTCTTTAAATGCATAAACTTTACCTACTGCATAGTGAAGCATGCTAGGGTTAGTTGGCAATCTGATGGTGCATGTGACATTCTGTAATTTGGATGGCTTTCTGTTGGTACCGCTTGGGGGCACCAAAACAATTTCTTCTGAATCACCAGAATTCCTTAGAATTCTGACCCCGGGTCTGCCCTTTGGGACTGTCTCCCTTAGAGACCAGATTATGACACAAGATACATAAAACTATTTAGAGTGCACAGCCCGTTTTGCTATAGCTCAAGGGACCATGAAATTAAAAACCAGAATCATAAGGCTAGAAGGGCCCTGAGGGATCAATTAGTTTATCTTTACCGTCTTACAGAGAAGGCTGAGACTGAAAGAGGGAACAGCATTTGGCCCAGGTCCCACAGGTAGATATTGTCAAAACTTGACATAAAACTTACAATCTCTAGTGACGGAAAAACTTGTAAACAACTGAACCAAAGTGTGGTCGCTTTTTACAGTAAAAGCATATAAAAAGACTCTGGGAGTCAGAAAGGAGAGCATCTTTATTACAACAGTCATAGAAGCAACATGCAAACTGGATCTTAAGCGAGATTTTTAAGACTCAGGAGGACTGGAAAAAGGATATTTTTAGCAGAGGGAAGGTGCCTAAAGGTGTGGGATGAACATATGAGCATGACAAGATGGAAGAGTGATAGAATTTGAGGTAGGAAAGGGATCCCCTTGATGGATGATCTCCCATTCTTTTCTCCATTCCAGGCTCTTCTATAGACCGTTATTTCTTCCCATACTGTCCAGGAACTATGGTTCTCTTATGTCCGTGGACTAATGCACATTTTTCCTGATTAGGCTCTCATCTACTTGCACTGTCGGTGAACAGGGACAGCCACATCCCTTGCAGCACACATTTCAGCTTTGTGAGAGCCCCAGAATCCAATAAAGAAGTTGCAGCATCTCCAAAGTTCATAGGACCAAGAATGGCCACATGGAAATGTGTAGAGAGAGCAGTTTCACTTTGCTCGTGTTTCCCCTTCCCTCGAGTTGGCACAGCTCACCACTGGATGAGATCCCCTTGGCTCACATTTTTTTTCCATTGAAAAAGGAAAGAGAGGGGCTTATCCAGCATCCTTGCCTTTTAGGACACTGTCCAAAAGAACTGCTCCTGTCTTGACTCACTAGGAGGGCTGAAAGATCCAGCATGGTTGGAATATCTACAAACAACTAATAATAGAAAATTGGGATAGGTGTCTCTTAACATTTGGCATGGGCTCCAGTGGCCATGCTTCCAACAGCCACACAGCTCCCAGCAGACTCCATGATCTCAGCAGCCACACAGCTACCAGTACTTTGTTGGTCTCCCTGCAACCTAAGAAATCCCCGGGAGCCTGTACAGACTAGTCAGCCATGCAGCACCTGGTATCTAGCATAGGTTACTGCTGCAAGCACTTATTACAGTTGCCTGTGCTGAGCACAGCTGCCAGTGCAGTTTGCAACAGCCAGTGCAGTTTCTAGTGGCTAGCACAGCACCCAACATTAAGTGTGGCTTCCAACAGTGGCAAGGATCTCAGTGGACAGCACAGTTCGTAGCAGGTGGCATGAATCTCTGCAGATGGCACAGATCTCTGTTGACAGCATGTATCTCAGCAGCCAGCTTAGATCTGCAGGATTGGGAGAAACCACAGTCTTGAAACTACTCCTTGAGGAGTAGGTGGAGGAGGAATAGAGAGAAGTGAACCTGATGTCCTGGAATCTCAGTGCACTTATCTAGGGAAAAAGAGAGGTTGATGTTCTGTACCTGGCATGGCTCAACACAATTGGGAAAGGCATACAATCTCGAGTTTTCTTCTTCAGGTGAAAGAGAGGAAATCTGGACTTGTACTTAATGTCCCAGTATATTAATGCAAAAGGATAAGGTAGCATTAAACATCTTTGGGAGAAGGAGCACAATTCTGAGACTTCCTCCCAAGGCAGGAGAGTAGTGGAATGTGCACATTCATAAAAAAAGGTTTGAGAGATTCACAGAATCTCTGATTGTTAGAAGGCTGATTGTTAAAAGTCTTTCCCTACTAGAACCAGTCTATAAAGAATAAAAAGGTGGCTGCTTGTTCAGATGCAAAGATTCCAACACAGAACTACAAGGAACACAAAAAAATCAGGAAAATATGACACTAAAATAAGTCTTTAGTAGTCAACCTTAAATACACAGAGATCTATGAATTGCATGGCAGTTTAAAATAGTAATCTTTTTTTTTTTTTTTTTGAATTGGAATCTCATTCTGTCGCCCAGGCTGGAATGCAGTGGCATACTCATGGCCACTGCAGCCTCGACCTGCTGGGCTCAGGAGGTCCTTCCACCTCAACATTCGAAGTAACTGGAACTACAGGCGCATGCCACCATGCCTGGCTAACTTTTTTATTTATTATAGAGACGAGGTCTCACCAAGTTTCCCAGGCTGGTATCGAACCCCTGAACTCAGGCAATCCTCTCACCTCGGCCTCCCAAAGTGCTGGGATTACAGGCTTGAGCCACCATGCCTGGCACTAAAATAATAATCTTAAAGACACTCAATAAGCTATAACATAACACAGATAAACAACTAAACAAATCATATAAATTATGCAAACAAATGAGAAAATAAAACAAAGATAAAACACAAGAACCAAACAGAAATTCTAGAACTGAAGAATACAATAACTTAACTGAAAATTCAGTGAAGAGCTTCAACAGCAGAATTGACCAAGCATAAGAAAAAATCAGTGAACTTGATCATTTGAAATCATTTGAAATTATCTATTCAGAAGAATATAAACAAAAGAATAAAAAGACTTATGGGACACCATCAAGCAAACCAATATGCATATATTGGAAGTCTAAGAAGGAAAATAAAGAAAGGAACAAAGACTATTTTTAAAAATAATGACAAAAAGTTATCAAATTTAAAAAAGGAAATGAATACCCAACTCATGAAACTCAAAGGATGCCAAATAGAACCCAGATAGATCCCTAGGATCCAAAATTCTACTTCAAGCACAGCATAATAAACTTGTAACAAAAGTACAGTTAAATAAACTCTAGTGTTTGACAGCACAGTAGGGTGGCTATTAACCCTTCTGTGCTATCAAACATTAGAACTTATTTGTTTTCTCTAACTGTATTTTTATAGTATAAATTATAGTACATTTCAAAATAGCTAGAAGAGAAGATTTGGAATGTTCTCAATACAAGAAAATGATAAATGTTTGATGTGATAGATATCCCAATTACCCTTATGTGATCAATACACATTGTATGCATGTATCGAAATATTACATGTTCTGTATAAATGTGTATAATTATTATGTATCAATAAAATAATTAATTTAAAAAGTGAAAAACGGAGAATTTTGAAAGCTGTAAGAGAAAAGTGATCTGTCACATAAAATAAATACTTCGTAAGATTGTCAGTGGATTTCCCAGCAAAAACTTTGCAGGCCAGAAGTGAGAGGTATGACACATTCAAACAGTTGAGAGAAAAAAAAGCCAACCAAGAATTCTATACCCAGTCACCTGTCTTTTTTAAATGATGAAGGAATAAAGATGTTTCCAAATAAAAAGGCTGAGGGAGTTTATCACCCCACACCTTCCTTATAAGAAATGCTAAAGATAGCTTCTTTAGCATTGAGACAAAAAGACACTGAATGATATAAAAGGATATGAAAGTATAAAATTTCTTTATAATGGTAAATGTAAAGACAAAGAATAATACTGTGCTATTGTACGAGTATTGCTAAGATCTTTTTTGTCTGTTTTTTGTTGAGTTGGACTCTCAGTCCGTTGCCTAGGCTGGAATGCAGTGGCATGCTCAGTCACCCCAGCGTTGACCTGCTGTGCTCAGGCGATCCTTCCACCTCAGCCTTCCAAGTAGCTGAAACTACAGGCATGCACTACCACGCCAGGCTAATTTTTTGATTTATTGTAGAGATGAGGCCTCGCCAAGTTGCTCAGGCTGTTCTCAAACCTGTGGGCTCAGGCAGTCCTCTCACCTCAGCCTCCCAAAGTGCTGGGATCACTGTGCCCAGCCAAGATCATTTTTAATTTTAGTGTAAACTATGAAAAACAGTATAAAACTTTCTTTTAAAAAATAGAATTATTGTTTGATTCAGCAATCTCACTCCAGGGTATATACCCAAATAATTGAAATCAGGATCTCAAAGAAATACCTGCAAGAAGAAACAACCTGTAGAATGGAAGACTATTTGCAAACTATCCATGTAACAAGGGAAAATATCCGGAATATACAAAGAACTCAAACGGCTGAACAGCAAGAAAACAAATGATTTGGTTAAAAAGTGGGTGAAAGATCTAAATAGACATTTTGCAAAAGAAGACTTGTAAATGACCAAAATTTATGAAAAAAGTGCTCAACATCACTAATAATCTGGGAAGTACAAATCAACTTTACAATGAGATATCATCTCACCCTAGTTAGAATGGCTGTTGTCAAAAAGACAAAAAATAACAAGTGCTGACCAGGATGTAGAGAAAAGGGAACTCACACATTGTTGGTGGAAATGTAAATTAGTACAGCCATTATGGGAAATGTGAGGGATTTCCCAACAATTTAAAAATAGTACAACCTATGATCCAACAATCTCACTACTGGGTAAATTATTATCCAAAAGAAAGAAAATCAGAATATCAAAGATATATCTGTACTCCCATGTTTGTTGCAGTATGATTTGCAATAGCTAAGATATGAAATTGACCTAAAGATCCATCAAAAGATGAATGAAATAAGAAAACATATCATATATATGTACAATGGAATACTGTTCAACCATAGAAGAAAGAAATCTTGTCAGTTTCGGCAACATGGATTAGCCTGAAGAAGGTTATGCTAAGTGAAATAAATTAGGCACAGACAGATAAATACCACATTGTCTCACTTGTATGTGGAAGCTAAAAATTTAAGCTTGTGGAAGTAGAGAGCAGAGTTGTTGTTATGAGAGGCTGGGAAGTTTGAGGGAAGAGGAAGATGAGGAGAGGTTGATTAAGAGATACAAGATTAGCTGGGCTCGGTGGCTCAGCCTGTAATCCCGCGCCTTTGGGAGGCTGAGGTGAGTGGATTGCCTGAGCCTGCGGGTTTGAGACCCGCCTGGGCAAGTGAGACCTCATCTCTACAATAAATCAAAAAATCAGCCGGGCGCCTGTAGTTCCAGCTACTTGGAAGGCTGAGGTGGAAGGATCGCCGGAGCCCAGCAGGTCGAGGCTGCGGTGGCCAGGAGCAGCCACTGCACTCCAGTCTGGGCGACAGAGTGAGACTCCAACTCAAAAACAAACAAACAAAAAAACAAACAAACAAAAAAAAAGAGATACAAGATTATACCTAGAGAGGAGAGGTGAGTTCTGTTGTTATGTAGCACTGGTTGGTTAACGGTAGGCCGGGCGCGGTGGCTCAGCCTGTAATCCCAGCACTTTGGGAGACCGAGGTGAGAGGATTGCCTGAGCATGGGGGTTTGAGACCAACCTGGGCAACTTGGTGAGACCTTGTCTCTACAATAAATCACAAAAACTAGCTGGGCGTGGTGGCATGTGTCTGTAGTTCTAGCTACTTCGAAGGCTGAGGCAGAAGGATCACCTAAGCCAAGCTGGTCGAGGCTGCGGTGGCCGTAGCGTGCCACTGCACTCCAGACTGGGTGACAAGAGTGGAACTCCAACTCAAAAAATATATATATACATATATATGGTTAACTGTAATTTATTGTATACTGTCAAAAAGCTAGAAGAGAGGATTTTGAATGTTTATAACACAGAGACATGGTAAATGTTTGAGGTGTTGGATATGCTAATTACTCTGATTTGATTCTTATAAATTGCATATACATGTCAAAATATCACTCTGTATTCCATAGGTATATACAATTATTACATGTCACCTAAAAATAAAAGGAAAAAAGAGCTCAGTCTCTGATGATGTTGCTGGTGAAATCTACCAAATAGTAAAGAAGAGCTAATATCAATTTTTCTCAAACTCTTTCCAATATTGAATAAGAAGAAATACTTCCTCACTTATTTTATGATGTCTATATACTCTGATATTAAAAGCCAGACAAAGAAAGAATATAACCAGCAAATAACCCTGATGAACACACATGTAATATTTTACAACAAAATACTAGCAACTCCAAATCAACATCACACTAAAAGGATCATTCACCACCATCAAGTGGGATTTGTCCTTGGGATACACAATGGTTCAACATAGGCAAATAAATAAATATGATGCCCATCATCATAGTAGAGGAAAAATGTATCATCTAAATAGACGCAAAAATTTGACAAAAGTCAACGTTCCTTCATGATAAAACAAATTAGTTATAGAAGAAATGTACCTCAACACAATAAAGGTCATGCGTGACAAGAACACAGTTAACATCATACTCAATGTGAAAAGTTGAAGACTTTTTTTTTGTTTTTTTTTAAATTTTTTTATTTTTTGAGTTGGAGTCTCACTGCGTCGCCCAGACTGGAGTGCAGTGGCCGCTCCCGGCCACCGCAGCCTCTACCTGCTGGGCTCTGGCGATCCTTCCGCCTCAGCCTTCCAAGTAGCTGGAACTACAGGTGCGCGCTACCATGCCCGGCTAGTTTTTTATTTATTGTAGAGGTGAGGTCTTGCCAAGTTGCCCAGGAGGGTCTCGAACCTGCGGGCTCAGGCAATCCACTCACCTCAGCCTCCCCAAGTGAGGGATTACAGGCTGAGCCATCGAGCCCGGCTGAAGGCTTTTTTTTAAAGATCAGAAACAAGACAAGAACGCAAATGCTTGCTACGTCTATTCAGCATAGTACTGGAAGTCCTAGCCAGCAAAATTAAGGTGGAAAAAGAAGTAAAGGGGGAAGACAATCATATTCTCCAAAGACACAATCTAAACACCATAATCTTGAATATTGAATTCCTGAAAGATCAAAATTCCTAAATCCCATAAATGACAATTCTAAAAGATCAAAACCTCTAAAATATAATTCTGGAAAAAACAATTTAAAAATCTTTAAAAGATATTTGTTTACACTTTTCAAAGGGGATTTATTTAAGAAACATGTAAAAACAGGACAGCACTTCACTTGGATGCTTTACACAATGAAACAGGCAATAATAACATACATGTTTTTGCAAGCATAAACACTCAGATATGCTAATGACAGCTACGTGGGTGTAACAGATACCAACAGGCAAACTGTATTCATAAAGAACTAGGTCAAAAAGTGAAATGAATAATACATATTACTATGGTTGTAATAATAAGTTGTACACTCAGCTTTATAACTGCAGCCATTGAAAATACTATGATGGACAATCTGGACTTTTTTTTTCATTTTTTATTTTAACAATGTGGGGTACAATTCAGGGTTAGGTATACAAACGTCGATTATGCAGGCAACTTTGTTGATGAGGTGTGCTCTCCCTCCCCTAGCAGTTTCCCACTACTGCCAGTCCCTTTCTTATAGTATTATAATTATTCAAGTTTCGCTTATGAGTGAGGACCTATGGTACTCTGTTCATCGTTTCTGTAATAGATCACTGAGTATGACCGACTCTAAATCCATCCAAGTTGCTGCGAAGTCCATATGTTTGTCCTTCTTTATGGCTGCATAATATTCCATTGTGTATAGGTACATTTTTAAATCCAGTCCTGCTTCATGGGCAGCATGGTAGGTTCCATGTTTTTGCTATTGTGAATAGAGCTGCAACAAACATACTTGTGCAGGTATCTTTTTTGTAGAATGATTTGAGTTGCTCTGGGTATATTCCCAGTAGGGGGATTGCTGGGTCATATAGAAGGCCAATTTCTAGTTCTTTCAGAAATTGCCACACTGTCTTCCAAAGAGGTTGCACTATTTTGCATTCTCACCAGCAGTGTAGAAGCATTCCTTTTTCTCCACATCCTTGCCAGCATCTGTTGTTGTTTGTTTTATTAATGATGACCATTCTTACTGGGGTTAGGTGGTATCACAATGTGGTTTTGATTTGCATTTCTCTGACGAGTAGTGAAACTGAGCACTTTTTCATGTGTCTACGACCTGAGTCTTCCATTGAAATCAGTCAAAAACCAAAATGAGTCACCACTGCCTTACTGCTGCACTAGTTGCCCAAGAGCCAAGATCTTAAAAAAGTTTATCTTTCACAAATGCAGAAGCACAAAAAGGATATCTCTTCATTTGTTGAAGTTTCAACATTTGTAATTACATGCACAATGCTTACACATCAAGGCAATTTTGTGATGCTGCACTTTCGTGAAGTCACATTTACAAAAAACACACAGAATGTATTATCTCTCTAAAAGTCTTTACACAATTTTACCTCCAGTATTGGAAATGATGCAAAGATGAAACACAGCACTGTGAATTGTAAAACAGAATGCTAACAACTTAAAAAGGTGATTTAAAAAGAAAAAAAAAAAAGAGCTGGGTGTGGTGGCTCAAGCCTGTAATCCCAGCACTTTGGGGGGCAGAGGTGAGAGAATTGGCTGAGACCAGGGTTTCCAGACCGACCTGGGCAACTGGGTGAGATCTCATCTCTACAATAATTTAAAAAATCTGCCTGGCGTGGTGACTCATACCTGTAGTTCCAACTACTTGGAAGGCTGAGGCGGAAGGATCGCCTGAGCCCAGCAGGTTGAGGCTGCGGTGGCCATGAGCATGCCACTGCACTCCAGCCTGGGGACAGAGTGAGACTCCAAATCAAAAAAAAAAAAAAAAAAGAGAAAAAGAGAAAAAACTAAAAAGAAAATCTGACATATAAAAAAGTATATTATAGAGGTAGCCTATAAGAGTTGGCCAACTTTCATGATTATTAACTATGTTTTGAAGTCCTGCATCATGACAAATAGATACCTTTTTTGTTTTAGGACATGGTTGTCCTCAGGGAATATATTGACATTCATTTTTTACATGGTGCTGTTCTTTTTGAAACGCTTTTATTCAAAACACACTGATGGCCAGGCTCTGTGGCTCAGCCTGTAATCCCAGCACTTTGGTAGCCCGAGGTGAATGGATCACCTGAGCCCACAGGTTTGGACCAGCCCAGGCACCTTGGCGAGACCTCATCTCAACAATAAATCAAAAAATTAGCTGGGCGTGGTAGCATGTGCCTGTGGTTCCGGCTACTTGGAAGACTGAGGCGGAAGGATCCCCGTAGCTTAGCGGGTAGGTGCTGGGGTGGCCATGAGTATGCCACTGCGCTCCACCCTGGGCGATGGAGTGAGACTCCAACTCAAAACACACACACACACAGACACACACACACACACACACACACACACACACACACTAACATGAGCACTCCCTATTAAATTTTCTCTTCTTCTGTGCCATGTTTCTATATTGTTTTGTGTACACATGAGCTCATCCTGCATGCACTCATATACAGACCACACATTTGATGGAAACAATACTGATACTGAAAGCATCACTGTTATGTGTCTTTTATCCTACCTTGCACATAAGTATTTTCAAATCAATTAGTAACTTCACTGGCTTCTTTAGGCAAATGTGGCTTTAACTCGTTAAAATCTCCTGGAATGTCATCAGCTGGAAGGAATGCCAATGCAAGCAAATGACATATTTTAAGTTGAAGTTTTGTAACTGCCATACTGTGTGGCCAAGCCACTCGTCAAGTTTTTGCTAAACACATTGGTCTGAATGGAGAAAACAAACTTTATAGGTAACATCTTGAAATTCACTTTTAGATTTGATTGCACCTAATTTCTAATCTGTCATATGGCTTGGCAATTCAATTGAAATTCATTTTCTTCTACATAAAGACAATAACAAAGCAATAGTTCTGCCTAACATAATGCAACCATCCTGTGATTGTGATTCTCAGGATTTTAGATGCTAGGAATTTTGATCTTTCAGGATTTCAACATTTGGGATTATAATGTTTGGGATTGTGTCTATTGGAATTATACTATAAACCCAAATAAAAGGCATCTAAATAAAAAAGGAAGAAGTTAAATTGTTTTTATCTGCACATGACAATGTCTTACATGTACAAAACCCTATAGACTCCACCACAAAATTGTTAAAACTAAGAAATAAATTTAGTAGGTTTAGAAAAATAAATCATACAAAAATCAGTAGTGTTTCTGTACACTAACAACAATAGCAATAAATAAGTAAATAAAACTCTGGTTTCCAATTGTTCCAAAAATAAAAATGCTGATAAATGAATTTAGCCTGGTGAAAGATTTGTACATTGAAAACTATAAAGCATTGATGGAAGAAATTGAAGACAAACAAACAGAAGTAATAGAAAGATAGCCCATTTTACAGATTGGAAGAAAGAATGTTATTAAATATTTTATAATATTCAAAGCAATCTACAGATACTATGCAATCTCTATTAAAATTCGAAAGACATTTTTCACAGAAATGGTTTTTACAATCATAAAATCTTCATGGAACCAAAAAAGTTTCTGAATTGACAAAGCAGTGTTAATCAGAAAGTACAAAGCTGGGGACATCACTACCTGATTTCAAAATTCACTACATTAGTCGGGTGTGGTAGCGTGCGCCTGTAGTTCCAGCTACTTGGAAGGCTGAGGTGGAAGGATTGCCAGAGCCCAGCAGGTTGAGGCTGCAGTGGACAGGAGCGGCCACTGCACTCCAGTCTGGGTGACAGAGTGAGACTCCAACTCAAAAAAAAAAAAAAATTCACTACAAAATTTTAGTAATCAACATAGCATAACAAGGGTGTTATGAGTAATTAAATCAAAGCAGTAATTTAAAAAATCTTCCATCAAAAGAAAGCCCAGGACCTGTGGCCTTAATGCTGAATTCTACCAAACATTTAAAGAACTAATACTAATCATTCACGAACTCTTCAAAAAGTCAAAAAAGAGTAAATGTTTCTAAACTTGTTTTACAAGACAAGCATTACCCTGACACCAAAGCCAGATAAAGATATCACAAGAAAAGAAAACTACAGGCTACAGGCTTAATAAACATAAATGCAAAAATTCTGAACAAAATGCTAGCAAACTGAATTCCTCCTGACATTAAAAGGATCATTCATCATGAAGAAGTAAAATTTATCCCTGGGATTAAAGATGGTTCAGCATAGGCAAATCAATAAATGTGATACACCACATTAACAGAATAAAGAACAAAATCATATGAATCCTTGATTAGATGCAGAAAAAGCATTAACAAAATTCAATATTTTTTTCATGATAAAAACTCTCAACAAATTAGGCATAGAAGGTATTTACTTCAACACAGTAAAGGCTTTATATGATAAACCCACAGCTAATATTATACTCAAAGGTAAAAATTGAAACTCTTTCCTCTGAGCTCTGGAACAAGACAAGAATGCCCACTCTCATAATTTCTATTCAACATAGTAATGGAAATCCTAACCAGAGCAATTAGAATAGACAAAGAAATAAAAGGCCTGAAAATTAGAAGAGAGGTAAAATTGTACCACTTTGAAACTACATTCTCTTATGTACAAAATACCTGAAGATTTAAAACTGTTAGACCTAATAAACAAATACAGTAAAGTTGCAGGATAAAAAAATCAACACACCAAAACCACTAATATTTTCATACACTAACAGTAAATTTTCTCAAAAAATAAATCAAGATAATAATGCTATTTATCATAGCTATAAAATGTTTGGGAATAAGCCAGACACAGTGGCTCACGCCTGTAACTCCAGCATGTTGGGAGGTAGAGGTGAGAGGATTCATGACCAGCCTGGGCAACTTGATGAGATCTCGTCCCTACAATAAATCAAAAAATTAGCCGGGTATAGTGGCATGTGCCTGCAGTTCCAGTTACTTGGAAGGCTTATGTGGAAGGATCATCTGAGCCCAGCAGCTTGAGTCTGTGGTGGCCGTGAGCATGCCACTACACTCCAGTTTGGGTAACAGAGTGAGAGCTCCACTAAAAAAAAAACAAAAAACCAACAACAATAAAAAAAACCTTAGAAATAAATTTAACAAAGAAGATAAAAACCTGTACACTGGAAACTATAAAATGTTAATGAAGGAAATTCAAGAAGACACTAATAAATGGAAAGATATTTTGTGTTCATGGATTGAAATAATTATATTGTTAAAATGTTCATACTTTCCAAAATGATCTACAGATTCAGTGCAATCCCTACCAAAATTCCAATGTCACTTTTCAAATAAATAGAAAAATAAATCCTAAAATTTATACGGAACCACAAAAATCCTTCAATAGCTAAGACAATCATGAGCAAAAAGAACAAAGCTGAAGACATCACAATCCTGATTTCAAACAATACTACAAAGGAATGTTAATTTAAACAGTACGGTACTGGCATAAAAAACAGACTCACTGACCAATGGAGCAGAAGAAAAACCTAGCAATGAACACTCATATGTACTGTCAATTGATTTCCGTCAAAGATGCCAAGAATACACAATAGGAAAAGAGTGTTCTCTTCAAAATAGTGTTGGGGACGCTGGATATGCGTATGCATAAGAGTTAAACTGGTCCCTTACCTCACACCATATTAAAAAGAACACTAAAAATGGACTAGACACTTAAACATAAGATCTAAAACTGTAAAAACTATAGAACCACTGGAAGAAAACATAAGGGAAAAATTACATGACATGGGGCAAGTGCAGGCAACAACAGCAAAAATAGATATATAAGATTACATTAAACTAAAAATCTTCTGTACAACAAAGAAAGCAACAGAGTGAAGTGACAAGCTACGAATGGGCAGGAAATATTGCAACCCAAACATCTGATAAGTAGTTTAGCAGTAAATAAAACAACTCTATAGAAATTAAATAATCCCATTAAAAATGGACAAGGAACCTGAACAGACATTTCTTAAAAGAAGACGCAAAATAATCAACAGATATATGAAAAAATCACCAACATCACTAATTATTAGGAAATACACATTAAAACACAATAGGGTATCATCTCATACTCATCAGAATGGCTATTATCAAAAAAGATGAAAGATAAGTATTGGTGAGATGTGAAGAAAAGGGAACCATTGTATACTGTTGAGGGAATGTAAATTAGTACAGCCATTATGGAAAACTGTTTGGACTTTCCCCCAAAAAACTAAAAATGGAACTACCAATTGATCCATTAAATCCACTGCTGGGTATCTACCCCAAATATTTTAAATCAGTTTATCCAAGAGATAAACTGCCATGTTCATTGCAATGCTATTCACATTAGCCAAGTTATAGATTCGACCTAAGTATCCATCATCAGATAAATGGATAAAGAAAATAAATTTTGTCTTTGTGGCAACATAAGTGGAATTGGAGAACATTAATTTAAGTAAAATAAGCCAGGTACAGAAAGACAAATCCATATGTCCTCACTTATATGTAGAATCTAAAACAATCGATCTCAAAGGAGCAGAGAGCAGTTGGTGATCAACTGGGAAAGTGAGGAAAATGGAGAGATGATTGCCAAAGAGTGCAAAACCTCAATTAGATAGGAGGATAGGTTCTTAATTTTTCATTTTCTAGAGACAATCTTGCCTTGTCACCCAGGCTGGAGTGGAGTAGTGTGATCATAGCTCCCTACAGCCTCAAACTTCTGGGCTCAAGCCTTCCACAGTAGCCAGGATCACAGGTGTGAGACACCACACCTGGTTAAAGGTGTGTTGCTCAAAGTGGCCTTTGTACTTGGATAATAAGCCTTGTCCTCCAAATACCTCCTTAGTGATCTGTACCCTAACTTGATGGGTAAATGAGTTGTAACCTATCTAGAATACAACTATCCAGGATTCCCTGAGTCTTAATGAGACTCAGGGAAGCATGGCCACCAAGACCTCGGTCAGTCCCGGCACAAAAGCTGCCAAAGTATGCCTGAATAAGGCCAAACTGCACCAATCAGATAATCTCTGTATGTCACTTCCTGTTTTCTGGTAATAAATATCCTTCACTTTATTGCAGGTGGAGCATTCTGGACCATCTTTAGTCCAGAGTGCTGTGCGGTTCTAGAACCCTTTTAGATTGACATAGTTGGCAGGATCCGAGGTAGAACTTCAAGTGACCCTCAGGAACGAGACTGACCATGTAGGCGCCTCCCGGGGCCCAATAAGCCCAGTGATTTCTCCCAGCAACTGGATTCCTGGGTTAGCTTCTCTGCTGGATTCTGAATTCCACTTATTCTGAGTTCTTCAAGTTTATCTGAGCAAACTTTTTCCTTTTTTCTCTTTCCTTTTTCCCTTCCTTCCCTCTTTTACTGGGTTAGAGCTTGAACTGGGCTCAAAATCAAATTGGAATTAAAAGGCTTTGGGTAGGATTTTTTGTTTGTTTGTTTTAATCTTTTTGGCTCTTGAGTCCAGGGTTTTGTGCTGTGAGAGAGCATATAACCTTTGGAAGTCATGACAGAAGCAGTACTGGGGACTGGGTTCCTTAAATAGATAGGGTATGCCTTTCCAAAGGTAACTTAGAGTTAAAGTGGCCTCAATGAGGATGTTTATTTGGATAGAATTGCTTATTTGTGAAGCATATTAGAAAAAGCAGGAATCGAAAAAGTCCCACAAAAAACAATGGAATGTGTTTCTTAGTTGCTACCTGGAGCCATATAAATGACTAAATTAACCCAAGTTGCCTCCTTAAAAGATTTTTTTTGCAAAAAGCAAACAAAAAGCTTAAGCAATAGACTATAGACAGGAGAAAAAAAAATAACTGACTTTGAATGAATTAACCCTGACCGTTTTTTTCCTGTCTTTACTTCAGCTCTGAATCTGCTCACCTTTTTTTTCAATTACCTTCTTGCCAGAAAGAACCAGGAGGAATTGTCGAAAACTGTTAAATTTAATTCCTAATACCTAAGTTATTTCTGCACAAATGCAACAAACAAACAAACAAATTTTAAAAATCCCCAAAAGAATGAAAAGAAAACGTGATTAGTCTGTTATACATTCTTGCAGACAAGAAAAAAAAAGGAGGAACCAGTTTCAGATTACAAACTTTATTTAAGAACATTGTGGAACATTCTGAGAAAAAAAACAAAAAAACAAAAAAACCCAATAAGGAGTATTTCCTTCAGGGACTGAGATGACAGTATTATCTTATAGCTTGCAATTAGAGCCAGTAGCTAAGCCATAAACTAATTATTTAAAAGTAGTAGCAGCAGCCACCAAATTGATGGAATTCTTATCTGAGTTGGCTCTGGGAAATGAACTTTTCTTGCAGATTCCACATGCTGGTGCTGTGGAGAAATCTATTGAACTCCAGTCAAACTCAGCATCTTTCAGTAAGCAGACTGACATCCTGTGAAATGCTTCTTTTGTCTTCCTCTAAGCGCCATTTAAAACGCTGCAGTTTACTTAATCCTGTAGCTCTCCTAATTCCATGGACAACAGTGAGGACGGCAGTTGTATAAACCCAGTATCAGAATTACTAATCCCTCATGTAGATATCCAAGACACTCCACTGGATGATCATGAGCGAATGCTTTCTATTAATGGGTCTTATGCCAAAAACTGAAAGCGAAAATATCAGGCAGGGTATGCTGTTTTTACCTCCATGTGTCTTGTAGGACTTGTTGCCATTTAACCGCGTCCACCTCCTCACATTCTACTTTTCCTCAACCCTAGCTTTTCAAACTGGCTTCTGCCCTCACGGCTGCATTAAAACTCTTTTTGAGAAAGTCACCAGAGACCTTCAGCTCACCAACTGTGATGACCCTGTACACAGGATGTTCCCAATGTGTCATGCCAGCCAGGCTTGTCATTTATTCTCATGCAATGAATATTTGATGAATTAAGTTCAATTGAATTTCCAGATGAAGCAAATAACTCCCCGTTATGTATATGTACCACATTTTTTAAATTTAGTCCTCTTTCGACGGGCAGTGCAGTTGGTTCCATGTTCTTGCTATTGTGAACAATGCTGCAATAAACATGCATGTGCAGGTATCTTTTTCATAGAGTGATTTGAGTTCCTCCAGGTATATTCCCAGTAGGGGGATTGCAGGGTCGTATGGAAGGTCGATTTTTAGATCTTTTAGGCATCGACAAACTGTTTTCCATAGAGGTTGTACTAGTTTACACTCCCATCAACAGTGTAGAAGTCTTCCCCTTTCCCCGCATCCTCTCCAGCATCTGTTGTTTTTTGAGTTATTAATGAGGGGAATATCTTAATCCTGTTATAAAATGAACTTCTTGAAAGATTGGAGTATAGACTGATAATCTCCACATCCTTCATGGTTTGCATTTAATATACTGCTTAGCACATAGTTGTTGCTTAATGAATATTTGATGAATTAAGTTCAATTGAATTTCAGGATGAAGCAAATAACTCCCCCAAATAACTAGAGTGGATTCTGCAAGGTCACCTGCCAAGGAGACATTCCAAAATGAGTTATTGTCTCCAAAAAGCCCCTCTGAGCTGTGGTCCCCACTCCTGTGGAAGAAAGAAAGCATGTGAGGCTAGATGCTCACATTTTATCATCCTCAGTTGGTTCTCAGAGGGAGGCCAGGACCTCTCTTCAGGGGTGATTCTTCCATGGTTTTTATTGTCTGGTAGAGAACAGTGCTCCCGCCGCTGTACATTTCTCTGGCTGGGAAGTCCTGGCTGTGCCCCATTAGAGCACATGTGCACACACACACATGCATGAGCACAGAGGCACATTATATGAGAAAGAAATCTATCACTTTTTTTTATCCTTCTCATTGCAGTGAAGATGTGTGGGTGTGCAGCTGCAACTTGAACTTTCGGATCAGGGAGTCTGCTTCCTCAAATGAGCTTATTCTGTCTGGCACTTTCATTCGTGCAGTTTGTCTTCTGCAATAGGTCCCTCTTGCTTTCCACCTCTTGGAAGTTATACTCTTTTATAGTCCCGTTTATTAAAACCTCCAGCAATCACAGCACAGAGGAAAAGCAAGGCTTTTGTGGATACTCTTGTGCTTATTACTGTGCACCTGCATTCAGCCCAGAGACAGATAAAGGGACTTCCTGATAACTTGAATGGCAATTGCAGATGGCCAGCATTATAATGCTGAGGCACGGAAGACAGTCTCACCTCTTCTCAATGCTCAAGGGACCCCTGTGGGTAGTGGACAGAGCTTGCTCCACATTCCAGGTCTGACACTTACTGGTGTAGCCTTGTTTCTTCAGCAATGGAATGGGGATAAAATTATGTTCCTCATAGATTTGTTGTGATGATTGAATGGTATATAGCATCCTAATCCAATACCTGGTCCCTAATGGGTGGAGACTTTAAACAAGCAACTGTTCTCAGCTTCCCCATGACAGCAGAGAAAACAGTTCCCACCCCTTGAAACAATGTTCTTGTCATTTACAAAATCAAACCGCACTTGCAGTTCATAGGAAGTAAGTTGTAGTTTCTTTGCAGTTAGGTAAAGCAATAAATAGACTGACCTTTCATATTCACTTTCAGTCTAACTAAGAATATCTCATTGCAGCCGATGGAGATGGATAAAGTAAAAAACAGAGTTCTCTCGTGTGCGTGAGTCATTCATTCTCCTTGTGTGGTTCTGCATGTAAGAAATGGCTCACTAGAGCCCTGCGGTCACTACGAAGAGAGAAAATGATGGTTAGATGAAACTGAACGTTTTGTAATAAAGTAAATTGCTGTCAATAGCCGAGCATGTGTGTGAATATATAGGCTACACGAATGTTTCCAGGGTCTGTGAGGTAAGGCTGTTTGGTGCCTGGGCCTGCATCCACCGTGATGGAGTAGAACATTCTCTGCAAGCCATATTTCCTGTGGACGTATTCAGTCCCTGCCCTAGCTAATGAAGGTGAAACACATCATTATTTTGGCTTTACTGCTCATTCATTGATAACCCTTCCAGAAGTCACCTCGTCCCTTGGTTTCTTCCTCTGTAAAGCTCCCACCTGTTTCCTAGCTACCTTCATAAAGATATTCAAGGACTACTGGAAAGTTTTTATGTTCTCAGAGGGAGGCACCAAAGTCAAATTCCATTAAAAATAAATACAGGGAAATATTACATTTTCTCCATCATGACAGGCTGTCATCTTAAGAAATAATTCAAAATCTGGAGGAGTCCTTAAACCCTGGAGATTTCAGCTTTAGAGGATTTTTAAAGCAAATTTTTCCTATTATAATAATATTTACTTATTTATTTGTATACCAGAGGTAGCAAGCAAGAGAATAACAAGTATCAGATTAGGAGTCAGGTGACCCAGGTTTTTTCCTGACTGTGTGACTCTGGATAAACCACTTACCATTTGTGGCCTCAGCTCACGTGTCTAAGCCCCATCTTTAACACAAAAGTTTGTTCTCACTGTATTCCTGTCAGATCCAAAATACTAACTCTCGTAGTAGTAAGAAGAATGGAAGGATACATACGACAGTCTTCATGGGGTTTGTGATCTTCTTTTCACACCATTGGGCAACAAAATGTCAGAACAATCTCACATAGGTGCAGAGCTATGGTGAACTTTTTATTTCTGCCGTCTAATTTCATCAAGTTTAATACTTTTTTGGCTACCTATTTATGATTCCATTTATTGAATTTTTTCCGGAGCTGGTTTTAATTTTAAATATTTATTTATTTTTAATTGACAACGAATAATAGTGTGTATATTTATGGAGTACTGTGTGATGCTTTGATCTATGAATACATTGTAGAAAGAGTCAAAGTAATGAACATATCCATCACGTCACCAACTAATTATTTCTTTGTAGTGAGAATGTTCAAAATTTCTTCTTTTTTAAAGTCAATTAAAAAATACAGATGATTACCAACTGCGGTTACCACACAGCGCAATAGATCACTGAAAGTTTATTCTTCCAGTCTAACTGAAACTGTGTACTTTTTTTTTTTTTTGAGTTGGAGGCTGGAGTGCAGTGGCACGTTCATGGCCACCGCAGACTCGGCCTGCTGGACTCAGGCGATCCTTCTGCCTCAGTCTTCCAAATAGCTGGAACCACAGACGCACGCCACCACGCCCGGCTAGTTTTTGTGATTTAGCGTAGAGACGAGGTCTCACCATATTTCCCAGGCTGGTCTCGAACCCCCGGGCTCAGATAATCCTCTTGCCTTGGCTTCCCAAAGTGCTGGGGTTACAGGCTGAGCCACTGCGCCTGGCCACTTTGTACCTTTTGATCAACATCTTCCCTTTCCCTATCCTTCCTCCTCTTGCTCAGCTTCTGGCAACCACTTTATATTCTTTGTTTCTATGAGATAAATTTTTTTGTAGGTGCCACATATAAGTAAGGTTATACAGTGTTTTTCTTTCTGTGCCTGGCTTTTTTCACTTAGCATAATGCCCTCTAGCTCCGTCTGTGTTGTCATAAATGATAGAATGTCCTTCTTTTTAAAGGCTGTATAGTATTCCATTGTGTATACATACTACATTTTCTTTATCCATTCTACCATTGGTTGACAGCTAGGTTGCTTCCATATCTTGGCTATTGTGAACAATCCTGGAATGAACATGGGAGTACAGGCATCTATTCTACATACTGAACTTTGAACTTTTATTTTATTTAAAAAATTTTTTAGTTGGAGTCTCACTCCGTTGCCCAGGCCGGAGTGCAGTGGCATGCTCACAATCACCCCGTTGTTGACCTGCTGGGCTCCGGCAATCCTTCTGCCTCAGCCTTCCAAGTAGCCAGAACTACAAGGGTGCTACCACACCCAGCTAATTTTTTATTTATTTTTATGGTAGAGACGAGGCCTCACCAAGTTGCCCGGGCTGGTCTCGAACCCATGGGCTCAGACAATCCACTCGCCTCGGCCCCCCAAAGTGCTGGGATTACAGGCTGAGCCACCGAGCCCAGCCTACATACCGAATTTTTAATTCCCTTAAGTATATACTCAGTGAGATTGCTGGATCATATGTTAATTTACTTTTAGTTTTTTTGAGGAACTTCCATACTTTTTTCCAAAATTACTATACTAATTTACATTCCTACCAACATTATACATTTTGATTTGCATTTCCCTGATGATTAGAGATGTTGAGCATTTTTTCATATATCTGTTGGCTATTACAATCTCTTCTTTTGAGAAATGTTTATTCAGATCCTTTGCCCATATTTAATCAGGGTTTTTGTTTTCTTGCTATTGAGTTGTTTGAATTCCTAATCTATTTTAAATATTAACTCCTTATCAGATGTATACTTTGCAAATGTTTTTTCCCAATCTGTGGATTATCCCTTACCTCTGTTAATTATTTCCTTTGCAGTGCTGAAGTTTTTTAGTTCAGCGCAATCCCAATTTGTCCACTTTTGCTTTTGTGGATTGTGCTTTTGGAGTCCTAGTCAAGAATTCATTGCCCAAACCAATGTCATGGAGATTATCACCTATTTTCTTTAAGTAGCTTTACTGTTTTGGATCTTATAGTTAAGTCTTTTATCTATTTTATGTTGATTTTTGCATATGGTGTGAAATAATTTCGTTATTTTGCATTTGGATATCTACTTTTCCCAACACCATTTATTAAGGAGATATATATATATATATATATATATATATATATATATATATATATATTTTTTTTTTTTTTTGAGTTGGAGTCTCACTCTGTTGTCCAGACTGGAGTGCAGTGGCACGCTCCCAGCCACTGCAGCCTCAACCTGCTGGGCTCCGGAGATCCTTCCGCCTCAGTCTTCCAAGTAGCTAGAACTACAGGCATACGCTACCATGCCCGGCTGATTTTTTGATTTATTGTAGAGATGAGGTCTCACCAAGTTGCCCAGGCGGGTCTTGAACCCATGGGCTCAGGCAATCCACTCACCTCAGCCTCCCAAAGCGCAGGATTACAGGCTGAGCCACCAAGCCCGGCTTATTAAGGAGATATATTAAGGAGATTGTTCTTTTTCCCCATTGTGTGTTCTTAACAACTTTGTTAAAAATCAATTGATCCTAGCTACTTGGGTTTTTTTCTGGGCTTCCTATCCTGTATCATTGGTTGATCTATCATGCAGTTTTGATTATAATAATTCATAATATATTTTGAAATCAGGGAGTGTGATGTCTTCAGCTTTGCTCAAGATTGCTTTGGCGGTTCAGTGTCTCTTGTGGTTCTTTACACATTTTAAGATTGTTTCTTCTATTCTATTTATATGAAAAATGACATTGGAATTTTAAAAGGAATTGCATTGAATTTATAAATCATTTTGGGTAGTATGGTCATTTTAACACTATTAACTTGTCCAATCCATAAACATGGGATATCTTTCTATGTAGTTGTGTTTTCTTCAGTTTTTTAAATTGGTGTTTTATAGTTTTTCAGTGTAGAGATCATTCACCTATTTGGTTAATTTACTTTTTTTTTTCTACCAATGGTATACATTTTTATTGAAAATTATTGTATTATAAATTATGCATAAAACATGTTCTTTTATTGTACTATTCTCATCCTAATTATTTTTCATACTTTAAAAATGTTTCTTTACATTTTATAGATAAATTTATTGGAGTTCATTCTACTAATGAAATTTTTAAAAAAATTTTTATTTTAAGGATGTGGAGTACAATTCAGGGTTAGGTATACAAATGGTCATTGTACAGGTAAAGTTTGGTCCCCGAAATTTACTCTTAATTATTATTTTTTGGTCCCCTAAATTTACTCTTATTATTTTTTGATTCTGTTATAAATGGGATTGTTGGCTTAATTTCTTTTCTGGATAGTTTGTAGTTGGTATATAGAAATGTTGCCGATTTTTGTATGTTGATTTTGTAACCTGAAACTTTGCTAAATTTCCTTATTCTAACAGTTTTTTAGTGGAATCTTTAAGTTTTTCTCTATATAAGAACACATCATCAGCAAACAGAGACAATTTCACTCCTTCCTCTTGAGACAGGAGATAGCTAGAGAAAGTCTAGGCAGACAGACAGGTGGTCCTCTGGTAACAATGTGGTGAACTCCTGGCAGGCCTCTAAGGCTCAGCATTGGTAAACAAGCTCCCTATGAGCCTCTCAAGCTAGAGCTCAGTACTCATTGCAGGGATCGAAAAGCAACGAACCACTCAACATTAGGCCCCTACTTTCTGCCAATTGGTCCTTAATTCTAACCAATCAGAACAGCTAGAGCTCACAGCTTGTGCTAGCTAATTGGCTTAAACTTAGGGCTATATAAGCACAAGGTTTTCAGCCCCAGAGGGGCAACCCCTTTCGGTCCCCTCCCACTGTGGGAGCTTTTCTGTCCTCTCAATAAATCCTGTTTTCTCACTTTTCAACTGTCCATGTCCCTCATTCTTCCTGGGCATGAGACAAGAACCTCAACCCTGAAGAGCTGCGAATTGAAGAGTTGCAGAAGATCGTTGGAGCCAAAAAGCTGTGCACCCCAGATGCTGGCTTGTCAGCCCATGGAGCTAGCTAAACCAGGAGAGCTGCTGGAAGAAGGCAAAACTCCGAAGGTGAGACACGCAGGGGGCTAGGCTTGCCAGCCCACCAACCCAGCAACACTCTCAGGGCTTGACTTGCCAGCACATTAGAACTGACACTACCAAGGCTAGGCTTACCAGCCCCTCAATGACTCTCTCTAGGGCTTGGCTGGCCAACCCATTGAGCTGACACTCTTGAAGCCCAGGCTGACCTGAAAAAATCTGCATCCATTTTGGCGCCCAACTGGGGTCCATGGAAGGATGAGTTAAAGTGAACCTATTGCAGCAGGAAAACAGAGAGACCGTGACACCGAGACCATTATAGGAAGTGGCAATTTTATTATGCTGGCAGGCTCGAGGGCTAACACATCCAAGTCGAGCCCCCCAGAATGGGAGAAGCAGGATTTTATACCTTCATTTAGGTAAGGGAGGGGGTCATGTTGAGTGATTACACATTCTCTTTAGAATTTACAAGGTGGTGTTCAGAAAAATCAGATTTTTCAAAGAACAAATGGTCTCCAGGAACTGCAGGGTTGTAAGCCGTCAACTTTAAAAGAGGGGTTTTGGATAAGTCTGTGAATTAGTTGCTCTTTTGCATTTCCATGAGAGCTATCAGTCTTTGGCCATTTGGCTTTTTCAAACAAAACCGGCCTGGGGGTCTTTAAAGCTTGCAGCTTGCCTTTCAAAAGGAAATACCTTTAACTGCTACCAACGCCCCTTCTGCCACAGGGTTAGTGGGAGACAATCTGTCATCCCAGGTGATTGCCATGGGGCCAACTGCTGACCCCGAAGCAGCAACTCATGTGTTTCTGTGTTCATTCACTCAAATTACACAAGAAATATATATTTGAGCATTTGCCACAGTCTGCTATAGCTTTCCTCCTGAAATATCCATTGCCCACTTCACATCTCTTCTTGGACATATCATAGACACCTAAAATTTAGGATGTCCCCAACCAAGTTCCTCATTTACCCCTAAACATGTGATTTCTCTGTTCTCAAAGAGTGGTACCACCATCCGCTCAGCAAAGACCTGTGTGAGGTCGGGGGAGCCAGCATCACTTCCACACCTTTCAGTTCCAGGGCCCCCAGGTGAATGTTCATTCAGTGGATAAAGCCTCCTGTACCTGATAAAAACTGGAATCACGGGAGCTAATAGTTATTGAGTGCTCACTTTTTTGCCAGACGCTGTTCTACAAGTGTTACATTTTAACTCATTTAAACCTAGCAGTAATCCTGTGAGGAATGGACAGGCCTTATTTTGTGCTGTTGACCCTTGAATGATGTGGGGGTTGGGGCACTGATCGCCAGCCCCCACCGCCATGCAGTTGAGGATATGCATATAACTTTTGACTCCCCCAAAACTTAACTACTTATAGGCTACTGTTGACCAGAAACCTTATGGATCACACAGACAGTCTATTAACACATATTTTATATGTCAGTTGTATAATATACTGTATTCTTACAGTGGTGTAGGTGAAAGAAAAGATATTATTAAGAAAATCATAAGGAAGAGAATATATATTAGATATGTTAGAATTCTGAATATTTTCTATTCGTTAGGTGGAAGTGGGTCATCGTAGAGGTCTTCATCCTCATCGTCTTCATGTTGAGTAGGCTGAGGGGGAGGAGGAAGAGGAGGGGCTGGTCTTGCTGTCTCGGGGGTGGCAGAGAGAGAAGAAAATCTGCATGTAAGTGGAACCGCATAGTTCAAGCCCATGTTGTTCGAGGGTCAACTGTAGGTTGGAGATGGCCTGGGAGCCCCACCTAAGGGAGGTGTTTGAGGAGGGATGTGTGCAGAGGACGGAAATGAGAGGATGGCAGGGATGGTCTGGAGGTACCCACTGCTTGAACATTCACCAGGGCAAGGGCAGGCGTGTCCTGAGCCTGCGCACTGGGCACTGGCCTGGGGCCTGTGGTGCGGGTGTTGTCTGCACAGTTTAGATGTGTTTGGAGATCCATGTTGCGTTGCTCATCCTAGCTGGTGGGCCTAGAGCCCGGGTGGAAGAGGGAGACCCCAGGCATAGTAAACCACAGAGCCGTTCTCCTATGGGGCAGCTTTTAGGGGCCTGTGGTCATGATCACATGATGTCAGGCTGCTCCTCTTTGAGTGCTTCTACTCCCTCTTGGCCCCCCCGCCTTCCCCTCTTACTTCCAGGAGCAAGAAGCCCCTCTCTTCACCCCGTCTGTGAGGATGGGTGAATTTATGAGGGCCAGGCATCCTTGGCACAGAAGACGCTTAGGGGCGACCGAAACATGACTGGCTAATTCTTTAACCTGTCTGAGCCTTATTTTTATCATCTGTAGAAAGGGTATTGAATCTGAGTGCTGTTTTCAGGCCTAGTGGAGATACTGAAAGCTGTCACTTTATCTATTAAGCCTATCCAAGTATGTGATAGTGTAGTGTTCTAAGATAGGTGTGAACGATTGGCCCAGATTTCTAGGAACTGTGGCTGGTGGTGATTCCCGAGAGTTTCCAGATGAAGGACAGGCAGGAGGGACATGGTAAGGGTAGGCTGAGGGAAACTCACCCCTGTCTGAAGATCTTGTAGTAGAACAAGGTCCCACCAGGTATTTTTACAAAGCAGACCCTGTAGCAAGTTACTACTCATTTTTGGCCCCGGGGCCTGCTAAGGCTGACATTAAGTGGGTATGGATGTGAAGCCATCGTGCCCACTTGTTCCCTCCTGTGACTCCCTCCTGTGACTCCCTTAGGGACCCGGGGGCAGCTTCTTGATTCTGGCCGGAGTCTCTTGAATGGGCTCTCTTAATCAGGTAGCTGCTGGTCGGTGGACGCCTTTGGGGAGAGTGGGGAGAAGGGCCTGTGATCAGAATTGTTTGTGCCTCTGTCCCTGCTCCGCTCCCTGGGACCCTTGGTTGAAGCTGGTCGCTGGGAATGAGGTAGATCATTTTGCAGCTGAGCTCTGGGCTGTCAGAGAGAAGAAACCAAAACCAAACTCTTGCTCCCTGAGAGGTGAAGTTAGGGAGCATGGTGGGAACTCACCGAGAAGGAGGGCAGCCTGGGCCAGAGACCCAGGGCAACTTGAGGACCTGAGATAGGACAGTGCCAGCCAGGTTTGGTAGTGAGGAGCAAAGCAGTGTTTTAGAAAGACTAACCCTTTACATTTGCATTACTTTTATTTATTTTTCTTTTTAGAGACCGGTTCTTACTCTGTCACCCAGGCTGGACTGCAGTGACACAATCATAGCTAACTGCAGCTGGAAACTCCTGAGCTCGAGCATTCCTCCTGCCTCAGCCTCCCAAGTAACTAGATTTATAGGTGTGCACCATCATGCTCATGCTAGTTTTTTAAAAATATTTTTGCAGCGATGAGTTTCGCTGTATTGCCCAGGCTGGTCTTGGACTCCTGGGCTCAAGCAGTCCTCTTTTCTAGGCCTCCCAGAGCACTAGTGTTATAGACGTGAACTACTGTGCCTGGCCCACATTTGTGTTCTTTATGAATAAGTTGAACTTGCTCTTCATATTCTGGCTGTCTATGCTGAGGAACTGGTAGGTTATTTGCACACAGACAAACATGTAAGCTCCCAAGAAGGACACATGGTGTATTGTGCTCTGCTAGGGTCTGAGTGTCCAACCCTTAGGCATGGGTTGGAGGGATCTGGGTCCTAAGCCGGCTGCCTCAGCCTGCACCCTCTGGCAGCGGGTGATAAGAGTCTGAGTTGCAGGTGGGGAACTGAGTCCAGGTGTGGGGCAGGGAGCCGCCTGCATGGGGCCAAAGCCAGGGGAGAGAGGACTTTAGAGGACAGAACCTTGTATGGAGGAAGAGATTGGATGGAGACAGGAAAATTCGAGAAGATAGATGAGCCAGAAGTGTGCCAGAGTCAACCACGTGGATATCCCGAAAGGTCTTTCAAGAAAGACTCAGATTCCATGACTGTTTTTATTACTCTGGGTACAACTGGTTGTTGATGTTTTTCAGGGATGAAAACACTGAATAAACCAATGAGTTAGGAAGAATTTTTAAAGTTTTTAAAATTTAAATTTAATTAATTAATTAATTTAGAGTCAGGGTCTCACTCTGTCACCCAGGCTGGAGTGCAGTGGCATGACCACAGCTCTCTGCAGCCTTGACCGGGACATATTTTTTATTTGTTCTTTGGGAATTTTGCAAGAATTTTCTTTCTCTATGGAGAAGCTGTCAAACACATGCAGGAGACTGGAGGGACTTTGACGGGGAGCGTGGGCAGAGGCGGTGGTGAAGGCTGAGTGGTTCCGCTTGTGCCTAGGGGTGTTTGTTTTTAGAGCATGCTGAGCTCTGGAAAAAGGAATGAAGTGGAAAAGAGGGGTACAGCCTTCAGGAGGAGTGGTTGGGAGGGCTCAGTGCCCATCTTTGCTTTTCTAGTTCTGAGCTGCTTGGGCGTGTGCCCGCTGCGCCTGCTGGGGGATCTGGGTATCCGTGAGTAACCAGGTGACCTGGTGGTTTTCCTCTGAGCAGTGTGGGAGTGCTGCAATTATATACAGCATCACTTGTCGTGGCGGTTGCTGCGATGGGACTATTCAGGCTTTCATATAATTATAATGGATAGAATGAAAGTATTTTAGCACAATTTAATATTTTGTTGTTAGAAGGCTTCCTTCCTTAAGATTTTTTTTTTATTTAATAAATACTGGGCCAGGCATGGTGGCTCACGGCTATAATCCCAGTACTTTGGGGTCCATGGTGGGAAGATTGCACGAGGTCAAGAGCTTGAGACTGGTCTGGGCAACATAGTGAGGACCCCCCTCTACAAAAAATATAAATAAATAAAAAAAATAAAAAATCAGCCAGACATGGTGGCTTGTGCCTGTAGTCCTGCCTACTCAGGAAGCTGGGCGGGAGGATCCCTTGAACCCAGGAGTTTGAGGCTGCATAGACTATGATCATACCACTGTACTCCAGCCTGGGAGACAGGGTGGGATCCTATCTCAAAAAATGAAATGAAATGAAATATAATAGCCATCCAGTTATTTTTGGAAATACGAAGTGTACTAAAAGAGAAAATAAACCTTGTTTTGTCTGGCAGTCTAGATTCTTTCTTTGGGGAGAAACTGTCATATACTGATTCACAGTTAAGATGACCCCAGTGGACATTTAAAGGACAAAAGTAAAACTTGTACAGAATCTTGTTAGAAAATTTACTTGCTACAGAGAAGTACCAAGATTCTCTCCTTGCCCCAGAGGTGTCCCCTGGGGAAAGGAGGATTTCTTCCACATCGTGGATGAGTATACTCCCTGGTACCTTTTCTCTCTAGGTGTCAGAAGGGGAAGTACTGTGCGCATGGTTCCCCCCTTTCTTACTGTCACTTAACAATGCATCTTGTATTCCACTGTGTCAGTATATGTAGCGCATCTAATTTTTAAAAGTCTTCATGGTGCTCGGTTGAATGACTATAATGTAATTTATTTAATAAGCTCCTATTGATCTGACACTTTGGTGTTTCTCACTTTTGTTATGACATACTTGGAAGCATATGCTAGTACTTGCAAGAGTCTTTATTGGGTCATTTCCTAGCCAAGAGATTTCTGTATCAAGGGGTACATGCATTTTAGATGGAGATAGATTTTTCAGATTGTACACAGAACAGGCTGCACAGTTTACAAACCCAGAAACAGTAAATGAGAACACCCCAACCTCTTCCCTGGTCTCAGTTCCCCAGCCACGTCTTCACAGAGGCCTCCCAGGTCACTCTGTGCTGAGGGACAGTTTCTATTCACTTATCCTCATTTTATTTTCCTTCTGAACATTTAATACTACCTGAAATTTATCTTTCTTACTAAAATCCAACCCTTATAAAGATTTTGTACACCACTGTATCTCTGGTTCCTAGTCTGCAATCTGCAGTGCACCTCCATATTTATTTGTGGAATAAATTTATGAATGGATTTTGATTTAGTAAGTTTTAAAATGTGATAGGACTGATTCCCCTTGGCTTGTCTTCCCTCCCTCCCTCTCTCCTTCCCTCCCTTTTAAAAACATAGAATTCCAGTTTCTATCGCCACGTCACAAATTATCCCCAAACTTAGCAGCTTAAAACAAGCATTTTTTTTTTCTTTTGAGTTGAAGTCTCACTTGATTGCCCAGACTGGAGTGTGGTGGCACAATCATGGCTCACTGCAGCTTTGACTTCCTGGGCTTGGGTGATCCTTCTGTCTCATCCTTCCAAGTAGCTGAGTCTACAGGTATGACTACCACGCCCAGCTAATTTTTTAATTTTTATTTTTTTTGTAGAGATGAGGTCTTGCTATGTTGCCTAGGCTAGTCTGGAACTCTTGGGCTCAAGTGATCCTCTTGCCTTGGCCTCGTAAAGTGCTGGGATTATAGGCATGAACCACTGTGCCTGGACAAAACAGGCATTTGAATCTGTGATTTTGTTGATGAAGCATTTGGAAGGACTCTGCTGGGTCTCACATGACTGTGTCAAAAACCGACTAGGGCTGTATGTCATTTGAAGACTTGATGGGGCTTGGACGTCCCAGATGCCTCAATTACGTGGCTGGCACTTGTTGCAGGCTGGCAGCTGGGAGCTCAGCTGAGGGCCTACTTGTGGCCACTGCAGTCTCAAGTTAGCGTGGTTGGACTTTCTACATGTTGGCTGCTTTCTCCAGATAAAGTATCCTTAGAGCACCCAGTGGAAGCTGCTGGACTTACCCACATAGTCTCAGAAGTTGCATGGGCTCGTCTTCTCTGCGCTGCATTGGCTGAAGCAGTCACAGACCTGCCTGCATTTGAGGGGAGGGGACACAGGCCCTCCCTGTTGACGGGAGGACAGGGTCATGTTGCAGAAAGCACAAGGGTAGGCAATATTGTTGTGGCCCTTGGGAGAAAATACAGTCTGCTGCACATGCTAATTCTCACATTTCAGATCACCATTAGTATCATTTTGCCAAGTTCCTAAGTAACTTGGTTTGCACTGGATTTATGAATTAATCTAGGGAGAATCAATAACTTTACAGTACTGAGCCTTCCAATACAAGAACATGATATTACTTTTCATTTAATTTCTTCTTTTTATCCCATCAGAGACTTTTCCTGTTTTCTCTGCCTGGGTCTGGTTCAGGAAACCCTAACTGAGTGATTCTTTTCAGGTGCTATTGTGAATAGGATTTTTTCAGCCTATATTTTTTAAATACTTTTGCTTGTTTATAGGAAAAAAAGATACTTTTCAATTTTTGAAATGGCTGACTTGCTAAATGCTCAAATTCTTTCTAATAGTTAAAATGTTTGATTCCCTTGTGTTTTCTAGTGTGTAACCTATTATTTTCCAATAATAATAATAATTTATCTCATCTGCATCTGTTGTTGTCACAGATATTTTGGGTCCTAATTCTGTTACTCTAGCTACCATCTAGTTTGTGGTTTTTGTTGCCTTTTTCCCTCTTTTATGCTGTAATTATTTTTTAGAGACAGAGTCTTGCTATGTTGCCCAGTTTGACTTTGAGCTCCTGAGCTCAAGTGATCCTCTCGTCTCAGCCTCCAGTAAGCTTGGACTACAGGTGTCTGCCACTGCATCCAGCTTCCTTGTAATTTGAGTGTGTGTGTGGTGTTTCCCTTCTGCTGCTTTGGGTGGTTTAGGGTCTGTTTTTAGTTTTCCCAGTGGTTACTCTCTATATTTGTTATATTTCTTCTATTTCTTGATTTAGCAATTCCCAAATTGGATCTATTGTCTGCTTGCTATGAAAAATGAAAAAATTATCACATTTTCCCTTCTGTCTCCTGAGTTTTTTGTCTTGTTGTTGGCTACATTTTCACTTTAAATCCCAGACTTACTGTTTCTGGGTTTATCATTTTTAGACCATATCTTAATGACTATTCATTAGGAAGAAGAAATGAATGCCCTCATCCATGCTTTAATTTCCCACTCCATACTGTCCAATTAAGAAGACTGTTCCTTTGACATTGTCATGTTTAAACATTTACCATCTGTAACCACAGGGAAGAGTTTCTTGCCTTCCTTCCAGCAGGGAATCACAGCATTTTCCCCCATCTCTGAGATGACAGGGAGGTGTTGGGGAGAATTCTAGTTACTCTCTGGAGGCTGTCTTCAGCTGTTTCCCTTCTGCTGCTCTCTAAGTTGGGGGCCATTAGTGAAATTGTTCAGAATTTTATTTACTTGCATTCCCCTTGCTTCTTGCTTCCAAAGAGCCACGAGGACCCACTGTGTGGTGCAGTGACTTGGAACCAGCTTTGTTTGACTTTGGGTTCCTCTATGCTGTCTTAATCTTTTTATCAATAAGGAGACATTTGACAGTTCAGTACATATTAATAAAATACACTAGTCCTATCTTTGTCTTCTTTTTTTTTTTTGAGTTGGAGTCTCACCCTGTCGCCCAGACTGGAGTGCAGTGGCCGCTCCGCGCCACCGCAGCCTTGACCTGCTGGGCTCCGGCGATCCTTCTGCCTCAGCCTTCCAAGTAGCTGGAACTACAGGCGCGTGCTACCACGCCCGGCTAATTTTTTTTGATTTATTGTAGAGATGAGGTCTCGCTTGCCCAGGCGGGTCTCAAACCCGCGGGCTCAGGCAATCCACTAACCTCAGCCTCCCAAAGGCGCGGGATTACAGGCTGAGCCACTGAGCCCGGCTCAAAAAAATATTTTTAAATATGTATGAAAAGGTAAAATACCCAGAATAGCCAACACAATCCTGAAGTAGCAAAACAAATTTGGATGATTGAGACTTCCGAATTTCAAGAATTTTTATAAAGTTACAGTAATCAAAACAGCACATTATTAACAAGATAATAGAACAAAATAGAGCAAAATAGATAACTTAGAAATGGACACAAACAAATATAAGCAATTGACTTTTGAAAAAGAAAATGGAGGCAAGTGCAGTGTTTCATGACGATAATTCCAGTAGTCTGGGATGCTGAGACAGAAGGATTGCTTGAGCCTAGGAGTGTGAGACCAGCCTGGACAACATAACAAGATTTCATCTCTATAATAAGTGAATGCATGAATGAATAAACAAACAAACTGGGTATGGTGGCGCAGTAAATGGGTATAGTCCCTGCTACTCATGAGGCTGAGGTGAAAGGATCTTCTTAGACCAGTTGGTCTAAGCTGCGGTGAACCATGATTGTGTCACTGCATTCCAGTCTGAGTGATAGAGTGAGATACTGACTCAAACAAAAATGAAAGAAAGAAAAGGAAGGAAGGAAGGAAGGAAAGAAAGAAAGAAGGAATGAAAGAAGGAAGGAAGGAAGGAAGGAAAGAAGGAAGGAAGAAATTAAAACAGAAAGAAAGAGGAAAATGGGGATAAAAATAAAGGATATTAATTTTAGTAAATGTTTCTGGACCAAATATATATTCACATGCACATACATCTAAACATATAACGTTTTCACAAAAGTTAACTCAAATTAATCATAGTCTCAAATGTAAAATGTATGAGTATAACATTTCTAGAAGATAACAGAAAAGACAACCTAGGTAGCCTTTGGTTTGGCATTAACTCTTTAGGTGCAACATCAGAGGCATAATTCACATACGGAAAAATGGACAAGTTAGATTTCTTAAAATTGAAAACAAAATCTGCTTTGGGGAAGTCACTCTTAGGAGAAAGAAAAGGCAAGCCGCATACTGGGAGACAATATTATCCAAACACATAAGTGATTTAAAAAATTCTGAAATACATAAAGAGCTGTTAAACTTAACATTAGAAACCAAACAACCCAATTTAAAATTAGGTAAAGAATGTAAGCAGAAACTTCAGCAAAGAAGATGTACAAATGGCAAATAAGCACATTAAAAGATGCTTAACACATGTACTAAGGTAACTGCAAGTTAAATACAATGAGATACAGTACACACCTATTGGTGAAATTACACACCCTTTGAAATGATGATAATCCAAAATACTGAAGATACCAAATGGTGAGGACATGAGCAACAGGAGCTCTCATTCATTGATGGTGAAAGTGCAAAATGGTACACCTTCTGACTTAGTCCATGTAGTGTTGCTATAATGAAATGTCTGAGGCAGGATAATTTATAAAGAAAAGACGTTTACTTGGTTTGTGATTCCGCTGACTGGAAGACTGAGCATCTGGTGAGGGCCTCAGGCTGTTTCCACTCATGGTAGAATGTGAAAAGGAGCCAACAGTGTACAAATATAACAGAGAAAAAACAAAAGAGAGGGGAGGAGGTGCCAGGCTTTTTTAAACAACCAGCCCTTGGGAACCAATAGACTGAAAACTCACTCTCCCCTTTTCCTGAGGGAGGGTATCAATCTATTTATGAGGGATCTGCCCTCACAACCCAAACACCTCCTGTTAGAACCCACCTTCAACACTGGGAAGCAAATTTAAACATGAGATTTGTAAGGGTCAAATAAATCATATCCAAATGATTACAGCCTCTTTGGGAAACAATTTGACAGTTTTACAAATCTAAACAATATCTTTCCCTACAATACCATGATCGCTTTCCTAGATATGTATCCAGAAGGATCAAAAACTTAAATCAACACAAAAATATGCACATGAATGTTTATAAGAACTTTATTAATAATTGCTTCAAACTAGAAGTAATTAATATGCCCCTTAATAAATGAATGGTTAAACAAATAGTAGTATATTTACACAATGAAATATTATTTAGCAATTACACGAAATGAACTATCAAGTTACAAAAAGGTATGGAGGAATTTCAAATGCCTATTACTTCATAAAAGAAGCCAATCTGAAAAGCAAAACAACTAAAAAAAAATGATTAGAGGTTTCCAGGAGTTTGAAGAAATAAAGTGGTAGAGGGAAGAATAAGTAGTTGAAGCACTTGGAAAATATAATAGTGGTGAAAATATTCTGAATGATAATATAATGTTAGATGCAGGACATTACACTTTTGCCAAAACCCATAGAAATGTTTAATACAAAAGAAGTGTGAACCCTAATGTAAACAATGGACTTAGTTATTAGTAATGTGCCAATATTAGCTTACCACTCGAAAAAAATGTACCATACTAATGCAAGATGCTAATATTAGCAGAAACTGTGATCAAGAATAAGATGTAAATAGGAGCTATATATACCATCTGTTCAATATTTTTATAAATTTAAAACTCTAGGAAAAATAGTCTATTAATACTTTGTTTTAAAATGTTATTATAATATACTTCCTGTCCTGAGAAAGTAATAATTTGTTTGACAAAACACCTCAGAGATTATGCTAACATATATCTATGGAGGCAGAAGAATTTTAATTTATGCAAAATAATAAAAATTCACTTATAGCAATTAAGTTCTTTAAACTTTTTATCAATTTTTTTTCTGTTAAAAGCCAATATAATTTAAATATTTACGATACTCATTTGATCTTTGAGAATCTTCCTAATTAGATCCCAGGAAATAGAAACGCTGTCTATTAGTATTATGAGAAAGCTATCTACCACTATTTTCTTCCATTCTCACTTTAAACATTTGATAAAGTGGGAATCATTTAATCTTCTATTCAGCATTGAGAAGTAAAAGGAAATAGAAATTCATCTTGAAAATATGGTCAATTAAATGAAAACTAATTTTAAATTCACTGTAAAAGACTTGAACAATAAAAATGCTTACTTTTCTTATCATTTTATTAAAAATTTTGCTATGATAAAATAAAGAAATTTTAATATGTCCATCTATGAAGTGTCTTCAATAACTTTTCATTGCCATGATTGCCTCAGTATATCATTATTGTGATATTTTATTTTGATTAAATAAAACCACCATACAATTTTTTAATATGTTGTGTTTAAATTCTTTAAATTATCTGATTATTCTTTGCCGAATATATGGTATATTTCATACCACGACATATTTATGATAAGGTTGTTATTAGACATTGTCCACAATATCACATGTATTTGAATGATAAGATAATGAATTAAAGCAAGAAAATGGTTTTATATGCAAATTTGATCCTGATTTAGCTGTTTCCCAGTGGGAATTTTTATAGAAGATGTAATTCAACCTAAAAGAGATTAAGCTATTGAATACTAGAGAAATAAAGTAAATTTTCTCAAAACATCAATAGTTTGTAAATTTGTTTTAATTTTGTAGGAAAGCAAGCCAAGTGTCATTGTTAACAGCACAATAAAGTCTATGGCCATACCACTCTGAATGCACCCAATTTCATCTGAACAACCCAATAAAGATGTCAACTTAACATTCAATATTAGCTAAAAATGATCCAAAAAGGTAGAAAGTTATATGAAATACAAGAAAATAAAATTATATAAAGAGAGTAACCAATGATAATATTCTAACATCTGCATTTATTATTTGATATTTCCTCTTTATTAGAATTTTATAAGTTCTGATGTATATTGAGAAGCGACTTATATAATTAAGGAAAATGGTCAGAAATATTCCATAAAAGAGGCTTTATTTAGCCTCATCTTGAATAGTTAGCAACATTTGATGAATAGCAATGGTATTAAGCACAGTTGAGGAAGAAAGAAAAACACCAGTAAAGTCTTAGAGATTTAAAACAGACTGTTAATTTGGAAAATATCAAGAAGCTCAACAGAATTTCTCTTGTGATTCCTTCTCTGATTTTGACTAAGATCAAGTGTACTAACTGTTCTTATCAGAATTTATTTTTGTGTTATCCAAAATTTATAAACAATCAAATTACAGATTACTCAAATGGTATAGAAGAGAGGGTTTTAAATTTCATAATAACACAAATAAAAATAGTGTATTTTAAGAGTTTCTTCTACCCCAGGTACTTTGCTAAGCATATCAGTCTCATGAGAACTATCTAAAGTAAATATTGTTAGTCTCTTTACACAAATAGAAGACTAGAAATAATAATTTGCCCAATATCCCAAATAATTGATAATTACTATTGTAGAAATTATACCCAGTATGATTAACTCTAAAGCATTACACACAAAGTTTCTAATAATTAGAAACAGATGTCAACAAGGCCACTAGTCTCACTCACTCACTGAACAAGATCTCATTGTGTATTATCTATAAACAAAACCCTGCTTAATTTAATGACATTAAGAACCAGTAGTAGATTCCTTCCATAGGAAGCATATTTATTCTTTACTATTGCATATTTGATTTGCTTTTAATTTTTTCCTATATTTTGAGTATGCAATATTCTCTAATTTATTGAGATTAATTATAAATAGCCATTATTTCTTTTCTAATTTTTAAATTTAAGGTTATATATTGTCATCCAAGTCATGTTTTAGCTATGCCCAACAATTTTATTTTAATCATTCACCACAAAATATTGTAACACTTGTATTTGTTAATCAATGGCTTAATGAAAAAATATCTCACAATTGCTCATGACATGTGGTCATTTTCAGTTTTTAAAAATTTTGATTTCTAGTTGCACTTCACTATTAGCATAATATAAATTCTTTGATATTTGTTGAGATTTGACTTATAGATAAAGAGAGTATTTTGAAATGATCTATAAAGATATACTCTATAGTTTTGGCTTATAGTATTCTAAATATAAAATTATATCAGGATTTTTTCAAAATTATGTTATTCAGATCTTCCGTATGCTTACTAATTTTTCTGCATGTGTGCTGGTTCAATCAATTGTGTTGAACTTTCTAACTAGTTTATTGGTCAACTAAAACTAAATCATTATGATACATTCATGCTCAATCCTAGTAAAGCTTTTACTGTAAATATTCTCTTCTTTCACTTTTACACAGCTAGTTTATTGATGTTTGCATTATCCATCTTCCTTTTTTCTACTTTCAACCTTCTGAATTCTTATGTTTACATGTGTCTATTCAATAAGTACAAAGTATTCTACTTACCAGAAACTTACTTCACCTATAAAGACACATACAAGGGGAGGACCCAAAAATAACTAAAATTATTTTTTAGAGGGTGGAACACTTGTAGTAGAGTCATCCCTGGCAGGGTAAGTGTTCTAGGAACCCATCAGCATCAGTGTACCAGCTATCATTGTTGTGAGAGGCTGCATTCAACTTCAGTGAATTTTTTTTCTGGAGATTCTTTCAATGCATTTGCCCATTTCATGATTGGTAATTTATAAGTGCTCTTGCCCACACCATACTGGATGTTCAGCAGCTTTTGACCAAAAATGGCATGATCCTTGCATTCCACCCTCCCTATTCACCTGATCTCAACTTGGGAAACTTTTTTTGTTTCCCTGGATGAAAAAAGTTCTTAAAGGTGGAAGAGGTGAAACAAGAAAACAGCAGAAGCACTAAAAGGCTCCAAAACAAAAACTGTTTTGAGCAGTGGAAAAAGCATTTCAATAGGTGTATTGTATTAAAAAAAAGAGTATTTTGGAGGTGTCTGAAGTTTAAACATGTAAGAATAAATACACACTTTTTAATAAATAAATTCATTTATTTATAAAATGGAGGGGGTCTCATATATACTGAAAGTGAAGGAATGAAAGTAATTTTATGCAAATGAAAGCCAAAAAATAGAAAAAATAGCTACACTTATATCATGTAAAATAAATTTCAAGTCAGAAATTTCAAAGAGAGACAAGAAGGTCATTATGTAAAAACAAAGGGGCTAATTCAGCAAAATAATATAAAAATTTCAAATATGTATTCACTCAACACTAGAACACCAAAATATATAAAGTAAACATTAATAGATCTAAAGGGAAAGAGAGATAACAATACAATAATTGTAAGAAACTTCAGCATCCCACTTTCAGAAATGTACAGATCATCCAGACATAAAACCAACAAATAAACATCAAAGTTAAACCACACAGTACACCAAATAGATCTAACTGATATTTACAGATCATTTTGCCCAACTGCTACAGAATACGCATTCTTCTCAAAAGCACATAGAACATTCTCCAGGATAGACCATATGTTAAGGCACAAAACAAGTCTCACAAATTAAAAAAAGATTAGAATCATATTAAGCATCTTTTCTCACTACAATTCAATAAAAATAGAAATCAATTTAAAAAATTGGAAACAGTACAAATATATGGAAATTAAACAACATGCTCTTGAATTATCATTGGGTTAATACAGAAGCCAAGAAAAAAAACCTAAGTTTTGAAACCAATAAAAAGGGAAAGGCAATATATCAACCTTCTGGATACAGCAGAAGCAGTATTAAAATGGAAGTTTACAACAATATCTGCTCACATCAAAAAAGTAGAAATACTTCGAATAATCTAACAATGCACCTCAACAAATTAGAAAAGCAAGAACACATCAAACTCATAATTAGTAAAATGAAAAACTAATAAAAATCAAAATAAGATAAAATAAATCAAGAGTAAAAAATATAAAATATCAATGAAACAAAAAGTTGCTTTTTCAAAAAGATTAAACAAAATTGACAAACATTAGTGCTAAACTAAGAAAAAAAGGAGATAATACTCAAATGCATAAAATCAGAGATTTTTTGAAGAATCATTCGAGATTATTAAGAACAACTATACACCAGTGAATTGGAAAACCTAGAAGAAATGAATACATTTCTGGACACACGCAACCTACCAAGTTTGAACAATGAAGAAATAGAAAACATAAACAACCTAGTAATGAGTAACAAGATCAAAACCATAATTAAACAGTCTTCCATCAAAGAAAAGCTCAGGAACTGATAGCTTCACTGCCAAATTCTACCAAAAATTTAAATAAAACTAACACAATTTTACTTAAATTATTTCAAAAAATTGAAGAGAAGAAAACACTTTCAATTCATTCAATGAAGTCAGTGTTACACTGATATCAAAATCATGAAGCCACAATAACAACAGTAGACGGACAAAGATGAAACAAGAGATATTGGGCACTGCTGAAAGAAAGGAAGGGAGTGTGGATAAGGGATTCAAAACCATTCATTGGGTACCATGCTCACCCTGGCATGTGGCAGACTTGTCAGAATCTCAACCCTCACCTTCATGCAATATACCTATGTAACAAATCCTCACATGTACTTTATGATTTAGAAATAAACAAACAAATAAACATGGCACATCACATTAACAGAATTAAGCCCCAAAGTACATAATTATTTTAATGTAGACTGACAAAACATTTTATAAAATTCAACATCCTTTCATAAAAACCCTCAACAAACTAGGTTAAAAGGGACATACCTCAAAACAATAAAAGCCATATAGGACAAACCCACATCTAGCATCATGTGAAACAGGGAAATATTAAAAGTTTCCATCTGAGATATGGAAAAAGACAAGGTTGCTCACTTTTACCATTTTATTCACTATAAAACTGAAAGTGTTAGCCAGAGAAACTAGGCAAGAGAAAAAAAAAAAGAGCATCCAAATTGTAAAATACGAAGTCAAATTGCCTTTGTTCCCAGACATAATCTTATATTTAGAATAACTTTCAAAAAAATCCCCCCCAAAAAACTGTTCTAACTGATAAATTCAATGAAGTTTTAGGAGACAAAATCAACATAAAAAATTAGTAGTATTTTTATACACCAACAGCAAACAACCTAAAAAGAAAATCAAGAGAGCAATGTTATTTACAATAGTTACCCAAAATTCCTAAGAAATAATTTAATCAAGCAATAAGATCTGTACAATAAAAAACTATGAATTGCTAATAAAAGAATTTGAAGAAGAAACAAAAAAAGAAAAACTCCACATTCATGAATTAAGTTAATTTTGTTCAACTGTTTATACTATACAAAGCAATTTATGTGTTCAGTGCAGTCCTTATCAAAATGCCAATGACATCCTTCACAGAAATAGAAAAAAAAATCCTTAAGTAGAATTGC
The DNA here is from genome assembly GCA_963574415.1 of Tarsius wallacei. Classification (NCBI taxonomy): domain Eukaryota; kingdom Metazoa; phylum Chordata; class Mammalia; order Primates; family Tarsiidae; genus Tarsius; species Tarsius wallacei. Next base: position 34,180 of record CAUYQG010118701.1, on the reverse strand, counting down.
AAAGGACTCTGAACTGCCAAAACAATCCTAAGTAAAAAGAACAGAGTTGAAGGCATCACACTACCTCACTTTAAGATGTACAACAAAAATATAGGAACCAAAACTGTATGGTAATGGCATAAAGCAGATACAAACAATGGAACAAAATAGATAAGCTAAAATTCACATAATTGCAGTCAACTTATTTTCAACAAAGGCATTGAGAATATACATTGGAGAAAGGATGGTTTCTTCAATAAATAGTACTGGGAAAACTGGATATCTATACGTAGAAGAATAAAACTGGACTTCTATTTCATTATACACAAAAGTAAACTCAAAATTTATTGAGGACTTAAATGTAAAGTTGGAAACTATGATGAGACAAAAAAAAAAAAAACCTTGGAGAAATGCGTCATAATATTTGTCTTGCACAAAGATTTTTGGGAGAAGACCTCAAAAGCACAAGCAACAAGTGCCCAAAAGGGACAAAAAAATTACATCAAACAAAAAATCTACTGCACAGCAAAGAAAATAGTCAATTGCGTGAAGAGACACCATATAGAATGAAAGAAAATGTTTGCAAACTATCTATTTAACAAGGACTTGATAACCAGACTATATAAGAAACTCAAACAATTCAAGAGCAAAAAAACAAAAACAAAAACAGAAAATTCACAAATAATCCAATTTAAAAATTAGCAGAACATTCGAATAAACATTTTTCAAAAGAAGGTATACACATGGCCAGCAATTATATGAAAAATACTCTACATCACTAATCATCAGGGTAATGATATTCAAACCACAATGTGATACCACCTCACCTCAATTAGAATGAGTATTATTAAAAATATTTAAAAAAGAACAAATACAAGAATGTGGAGGAAGGAGAATTCTTATACCCATTATGAAAAACAATATGGAGGTCTTCAAAAACTAAAAGTAGAACTCCCATATAACCCAGTAATGTCACTGCTGGATATATATTTAAAATAAAGAAAACCAGTAAGTCCCAAAAAAAAGCTGCACTCCAACGTTTACTGTAATACTTTACACCATGCCCAATACAGGAAATAAACCTAAATGTCCATCAATAAATGTATACATTTTTAAAATGTGGTATCTATACACAATTAAATATTATTTAGTCATAAAAAATAAAATCCTGTTATTTAAAGAACATGGATGGATGTGGATGACATTTTGCTAAGTAAAATAAGCCAGACACAAAAAGAAAGATATCACATGTGCTTCCTCATGTGTGGGAGCTAAAAAAGTTGAATTTAAAAAAGTAGAGTGTAGAATAATTGTTACCAGAAATGTGTGGCAGTAAGCGAAAAGAGTCTTATAGTGGACACAGAAATACAGTTAGATAGAAAAAAGTCTGGGTGTTCAATCACACCTTAGAAAGACTATAGTTATCAATAATTTATTATATATTTCAAAATAACTAGATGTTTTGGAATGTTCCCAATACAAAGAAATAATAAATGCTTGAGAGGATTAATAGCCCAATTATCATAATTTGATTATTACACATTGTATGCATGTATCAAGTTATTATATGTATCTGTAAACATATACAATGATAGAGTATCAATAAAAAGCATATTCTAAACACTAAGAGGTATATAATGTCATTTTGTTGTTTATTACTTTGATAATGTTCTATTTTAACTAAGAAATGCATTCTTTTTTAATAATCTAATTACTAACATTTTAAGATTAAATAAACCACCTTATTATTGTTTGATATGGGTTCAACCTATTCTGTTTTCCTATTTCTCTTCTTTTCTGCTTTCTTTGCAGTGATTACTTTTAGTGTTCCAGAGAAATATTTGTCTTTAAGTTGTACATACCCAGAAACAAAGTTATGCCCAGAGACTATAAATATATGATATGTTGGAAAAAATTAATTACATGGTAATGCCAGTCCAAGCAATGTGAAAAGGAAGGCTAAGAACAACTAAAGTTAGAGTGTGCTTTACCCAAAATATGACAAAATTATAGAATACTTCCTTCTACACACAAAAAAACTGTACAATACTATGAGTGCTGTTGACATTGTTTAATGATTTTATATTAATAGAATCAATCTAGAAAACGTGCTTATTTCCTTATGCCTACAGAACATGTGTAATTATTATCAACCTTGACAACATTAAAGTAAAACTAGAGATGACAGGATATGAGAAGATAAAGTAGAAAGTCAAAAGACAATGTGTCTGATAAAAAACAATATTTAGAGCAATATTTTAAAACACCGTCACATCATAGCATCCAAAAAGTACTTATAGCATTAATACTGAATTAATGGTTTGCCTGTTTGCTACTGGAGAAAATCTTTCTGTGAAGCCTAGTTACCTCAAGCCTGACCTGGCAACCCAAGAGCTGATAGATCCCTATCTCAGCAAGCCTACACTATATTCATGGCACACTAGATGTGAAGTTCTACTTAATGTTATAGGCATAACCAACAGAGACATTTAAAATGGACATTCCTTCCTAAAGCTAGGATGCAGGCGAATAGGAGAGTGGTTTGATTTTAATCCTCATCTACCAAATGATCTCAACTCTCTTCTATCAAAACAGAAAACCAGAGTTCAGTATCAAAAGCATCTTATTTAAACTCTAAATATGGTTATAAAGATTGAAAACTTTTAAAAGGGCTGAAAAAGTAGTCAGTTTTTTTTTTTTTGGCTTTGCTCTGTTTTTTGACCTTTGAGAGTAGTAATAAAGATGAAGAGAGATGAGCAGAGGACTATAATTTCTGTTCTGAGAGTGGAAAGCCTCAGACAAGAAAAACGAAGCCAGAGATGGTGGTGATGGAGTGTCTGTATTCCAAAAACTCCTCCTCTCTCTGTATGTACAACAACATGGTCAAAGGGACTATGAGACCTATTTCCCACTGGGATATCCAATCGTGCCTGTAGGTGGCAGCTGGAGAGAAGTCCAGTCTGACCCAGTCCTCCTTGACCAACTTTACTCCTCACCCCCTTGAAATTACAGGTGCTGGCCAGGCATGGTGGGTCAAGCTTGTAATCCCAGCATTTTGGGAGGCTGAGGTGAGACGATTGCCTGAACTCAGCAGTTCTAGATCAGTTGGACAACTTGGTGAGACCTCGTCTCTACAATTAAAAAAAAAAAAATTAGCCAGACTTGCTGGTATATGCCTGTAGTTCCAGATACTTGGAAGGCTGAGGCGGAAGGATCACCCGAGACCTGCAGGTTGAGGCTGAGGTGGCTATGAGTGGGTCACTGCACTCCAGCCTGGGCAAAAGAATGCAGACCTTTCTCCAGCGGGTCCTACAGAATCACTGATAACCAACTCACCTTAAAATTAAACTTTTGTGCCTTCACATCGTGGAATAACTTGCAGGCACCAGCCAAATAGTGACAACCTCATAGGTCAGCTAGATTCAAAATAGCAGCAGGAGCCATAGTTATCAGGCCTTCATTGACTACTACTTCAAGGAAAACAGGAGAGTGTATAACAACAAGGAAGCACCTATGAGATAAAAAATAAAATTAAAACATAAACTCCACAAAATGTCAACTTAACAGTAGCAAACTTATCTAAGAAGTAATTAATTAATTAATTAAAGTAAAATGAGAAGGGTCTATCTTCCAGATGAGGAAGAACTAGTAAAAATATACCAACAATTTCCAAAGCCTTAATGCATTATCAACCCAAAAAGAACCTCCCAAATCTGAATGGAATCCATCCAGAATGAACTGTCCCTCCTGACAGACATAGAATTAAGTCTCGTTGGCAAAGACAGTCAAGAAAAATGATGAGAAGATAGAAACACAGATCACCTCGGCAATGAAAATAGTGCAGGAAATAAAAGCTGAGCTGGCCAATATAAGAAAGGTCCAATCTGAACGCCATGAAATAAAGAATACTTTCCTGAAATTTAAAGGAATAATAATAAGCCTGAGCAGTAGAATGGGCCAGGCAGAAGAAAGACTCTCAGAGCTTTAGAACTTAACTATTGATTAACCCAATATGATAAAAACAAGTAGAAAATGCACAAGAACGAACAAAATCCACAAAAGAATTAGGATTATTTTAAGAGTCAAAATATGGGCAACCCCTTCGGGTCCCCTCCCACTGTGGGAGCTTTTCTGTCCTCTCAATAAATCCTGCTTTCTAAAAAAAAAAAAGAAAAAGAGTCAAAACTTATGACTGATTGGCATCCTGAGTAAGAAGAAGAAACAGAAATAATCCTGGAGCAAACATTTGAAGAGGACAACAAGAAAACGTTCCCTGTCTCTGGAGAAGTGACCACACAGACATAAGAGACCTAGAGACTTCCTACAAGGTATTACATGAGAAGACTATCCCCAAGACATATAACAATCTGTCTCCACAAAGTAGACATGAAAGAAAAAATCTTAAAGACAGAAAGAAGGGAAAGACCACCTACTGAGGAAGACCCATCAGAATTGCAGCAGACTTCTCAGCAGAAACCCTACAAGCCAAAAGGGACTGGGGTCCCATTGTTAATATTCTTAAAGAAAAGCAGTTTGATTGGGCTCAGTGACTCAGCCTGTAAACCCAGCATATTGGGAGGTCGAGGTAAGTGGATTGCCTGAGCCCATGTGTTCGAGACCAGCCTGGGCAACTTGGCGAGACCACATCTCTACAATAAATCAAAATTTAGCCGGGTCTGGTGGAGCGTGCCTGTAGTTTCAGCTACTTGGAAGGGTGAGGTGGAATAATTGCCTGAGCCCAACAGGTTGGGGCTGCAGTAGCCATGAGTGTACCACTGCACTCCAGCCTGGACAACAGAGTGAGACTCCAACTCAAAAAAAAACCAACCATTTTAGCCAGGAATTGTCTACCCCACCAAGTTACTCTTCATTAATAAAACATAATTAAAATATTTCTCAGACATTCAATGCCTAAGGAGTCAGTCTTTCAGGAGATGCTTAAGAAAATTCTAAGCACAGAAACAAAACTTCTATTCCACCCATCACAAAGGTATAGTCAAGTCCAGAGTTTACATACCACACAAATCAACCACAAAACCTAAAAGGCAAAGCAGTCTCTTAACAGCAATATGACAGAAATGATCCACTACATATCAATAATTAACTTAAATGTGAATGGTCTGAATGTTCCACTCAAAAGGCATAAAATGGCAAATTAGATAAAGAAAAATGATTCATCCTTCTGCTGCTGTTAGGAAGCCCACTTCACTGCAAATGAAACTCACAGACTAGAGAAAGATAAAGGGCTAGAGAAAGATCTTCCAGACAAACAAAAAAGAAAAAAGAAGAGTAGCTATTATTATAACAGACAAAAGCAGACTTTAAACCAATAAAAGTTTAATAGGACACTGAAAAGCACTACATAATAATATAAAGTTCTATCCAACAGCATGAAATATATGCATATATACACCCAACATATAAGCGCCCAGATTTATAAAACAAATACTAATTAAACTAAGAGAGGATAAAATGATACACATTTAGTCAGAGACTTTAATTATCCACTAACTGCCTTAGACAGATAATCAAGGCAAAATAAATAAATAAATAAACAAGCAAATCTGTAATTTTAACTCAACACTTGATCAATTCGACCTAATATACATTTACAGAATACTTCACCTAACAACCACAGAATAGACATTATTCTCATCAGCACATGGAACATACTCTAAGATCAACAACATACCAGGACATAAATCAAGTGTGATCAAATTTCAAAAGGTCTAAATCATACAAGGCATCTTCTCAGACCTCAGCAGAATAAAATAAATATTGCCACCACCAGGAACTCTCAAAAAACACAAATAGATGAAAATTAAGCAACATGCTCTGAATGAATTTAGTGTTAGCAAAGAATCAAGGCAGAAATAAAAAGATTCCTGGAAACAAGTGAAAATAAGGAAAGAATACACCAAAACCTCTGGGATACCAAAAAAGTGGTACTGAGAGGGAAGTTTATAACATTGCATGCACATATCAAGAAAATAGAAGGATCTCAAGTAAACAGTCTAAAGTTAAAAAGCAATCCAATCCTGTAATTAGTAGAAATTAAAATAAAGTCACAGTTGAATGAAGCATAGGCAAATAAAAAATCATAAAAGGATCAATAAGACAAAAAAGCTGTTTTTTGAAAGGATTAATAAAATTGATAGACCTCTGGCCAGACTGACAGAGAGAGAGAGAGAGAGAGCTAGCAATAAACACATAAACAAAAAAAGTGATGCCTAAACTGACCCTGAAGAAATTCAGAAGATTATCAGAAGTTACTAGGAATATCTGTATGCAAAAATTAAAAAAAAATCTAGAGAAAATGGAGACATTTTGGCATCAAATAACCTCCCAAGATTGAAGCAGGAAGCAATCGAAACCCTATACGGACCAGTAACAATCCAATAAATCAACTCAGTTATAAAAAAACCTCCTCATCAATGAAAGCTCTAGAGAAGATGAATTCACAGCTGAATTCTACAATAAATAAAAGGAAGAGCAGATACAAATTTTATTGAGAGTATTCCAGCAAATTGAGAAGGAAGGAATTCTCCCTACATCATTCTGTGAAGCCAATATTCCCCTGACATTCAAAAAGGATAAAAGATTCAACAAGGCATGAAAAATGCAGGACAATTTTCCTGATGAACATACATGCAAACATTCTCAACATGAATCTAGCAAATAACATCTAACAGCACTTTTTAGGAATCATTCATTATAACCAGGTGGATTTTGTTCCTGATATGCAAGACTGGTTTAAGGTAGGTAAATCAGTAAACATAATCCACCACATGAACAAGTGTAAAACCAAGAACCACATGATTATCTCATTAGATACAGAAAAAAGCATTTAATAAAAGCCAATATCCCTTCTTGATAGAAACTCCTGAACACATAGGTATCAAAAAAAATTCCTCAAGATAATAAGAACTATCTATGTTAACCTTCAGCCAACATCACACATAATGGGCAAAAGCAAGAAGCATTACCCTGAAGAAATAGAACAAGATATGGATGCCCACTCTCACTCCTCCTATTCAACATAGTACTAGAAGTCCTACCTAGAGCAATCAGGCAGGAGAAATATATCAGAGTATCTACATAGGAAAAGAGAAAGTTAAGTTATTCCTCTTTGCAGATGATATATGACTCTATACCTAGAAAACCCTATAGAGTAAAGTCTATCAATAATTCTCCTCACATGGATGAATGACTTTGGTAAAATCTCAGGACACAAAATCAATGTGCAAAAAACGGTTGCATTTCTATACACTAACAACAGTTAGAAAACAAAATGAAAAACACAATCCCATTCACAATAGCCACACAAAAATTAAAATACCTCAGCACTCACCTAATCAAAGATGTGAAAGACCTTCACACTGCTCAAAGAAATCAAGGATGGAAGAAATAAAGGATGATACAAACAAATAGGAAAACATCCTATGCTGGAAGAATCAGCATTGCCAAGATGTTCATTCTATCCGAGGCGATTATCTGTCCTACCCAAGGCAATCTACAGATTCAATGCAATTACTATCACATTACCAGAATCACTTTTTACAGATCTAGAAAAGACAATACAGAAATTCACATGGAAGTACAAAAGAGTCTGAATAGCTAAAGCAATCCTCAGCAAAAGGAACAAAGCTGGAAGTATCATACTTCCAGACTTTAAACTTTACTACAAAACTGCACTTATCAACACTTCATGGGTACTGGTACAAAAATAGACACATAGACCAATGGAACAGAACATATAATCTGGAAATAAAATTATGAACCTTCAACTCATATTTAACAAGCTGATGAAAACAATAATTAGGGAAAGGAAACCATGTTCAGCAAATGGTTCTGGGAAAACTGTCAGACCACATGCAGAAGAATGAAACTGGACCCATACATCACTATATACAAAAATTTATTGGAAAGGAATCAAGAACTTAAACACGAAATGTCAAATTTTAAGAATCTTAGAAGAAAACTTAGAGGACACCCTTCTGAACATCTAAGTAGGCAATGAATTCATGACAAAGTCCTCAAAAGCAAATGCAGCAAAAGCTAAGATTGACAAGTGATACCTTATCAAACCAGTTTTTGAATAGCAAGAGAAATCATCAAGTGAGTAAAGTGATAACCCTCAGAACGGAAAAAAATAAAAATTTATATATTGCAAGCTATTCATTCAACAAAGACCTAACTTCCAGGATATACAAGAAACTCAAGCTAGTTGACAAGGCAAAAAAAAAAAAAAAAAAAAAAAATCCCATAAAGAAGTGGGCAAAGTACATGAGAAAGCATTTCTCAAATGAAGAATTTGAAGCAACCAACAAACATGAAAAAATGCTCAGCCTCACTAATCAGCCAAAAAAAGAAAATCAAAACTATAACAAAACACCACCCAACACTGGTAAGCATGGCTAGCATTAATATAAAAAGTGAAAAAATAGCAAGTGTTAATGAGGCTATGGATAAAAGAAAATGCTTCTGTACTGTTGCTGACAATGTAAGCTAGTCTAATCTTTGTAGAAATCAGTGCGTTATTTTCTCAAAAAACTAAAAGTTGAGCTACCATATAATCCACCAATCTCATTTCTGGGAATGTATACAGAGGAACATAAATCACTCTACCAAAAATGTCACCTGCACATATACATTCATTGCAGCATTAGTCACAATAGCAAAAACTTGGAACCAATCCAGCTGCCCATCGAAAGTGGACTGGATAAAGAAAATATGGTATATATACATGGTGGAATATTACACAGCTATAAAGAAGAACGAAAGCAAGTCCTTTGCAGCAACGTGGATGAAGCTGGAGACTATCATTCTAACTAAACTATCACAGAAAGAAAAAAAAAAACCTGAATACCACATGTTCTCACATAAGCTCATATACATCACAGGAGTACAAAGGTGAGAACAGAAGCTGGACACTGTTAAAGGAGAAAGGGAGGGAGGAGGAATAAGGGGCACACAACCACACACTGGGTACCAGGTCCACCATCAGAGGAGAGAGCACTTGCAAGAAGCCCAAAACACACTTGCATGTAATTTATTTATGTACTAAATCTTCACATATACCTTACAACTCAAATAAAATGAAATGAAATGAAAACAATAAAATTGGATGCCTCTGACTTGTTTTTCTTTATCAGTGCTGTTTTGTCCATTCAGGGTTATTTTGTGATTGCATAAAATTTTAGTGCTATTTTTTAGTACCATTTTTCTCCATGTTTCTTACAGTGGTATGGTTATTTTAACAATATTAACTCTTCCAATCCATGGATGTGGAATCATCTTTTCATTTATTTGTGTCTTATTTAATTTCTTTTTAAGAGTGTTACATAGTTTTTAGTGTACACATGTTTTCCTCCTGAGTTAAATTTATTCTTACATGTTTTATTTTCTTTGATGCTATTATGAATACAATTATGTTCTCAATATTTTCAGTCAGGTTGTCATTTGTATATTAAAATGTGATTGATTTTTATTGTATTTTGTACCCTGAAACATTACTGAGTTCATTAATTGGTTTTAGGTTTTTTTCTGAAATATTTGAAGTTTTCTAATTTAATTCTCTTGTTCTTTCTTTCTCTTCTCTCTCCCTATTATGCTGTCTTCCACATCTTTCATTTCTCTTCTGTCATTCTATTCTTTTTTCCTACATTTTCTAACTCTCACAATTGGATATTCGAGAATGGCACCAATATATAAGTGCCTTGTCTTGGGTCTTGGAAAATAGGAGGGCATTCAATATGCTATTTAGAAACAAAGAATGTAAAACAAGTTATATTTCACACATGCACATACATTCTCTCTATCAACAGTTATCTATATCTGTTTATAGATCTGATCACTTACCAGTGTTAATAAGCAAATAAAACATTCAAAGTGCATCTTTAAAAAACCCAACATATTAAAACAAAACTATTGAATTGCAAAAGGATAGATATAAAATTTTGCAGTAAATAAGTTATATTTAATGTCTTTATTTTGAAATTCAATGAATATAATTTTAATGCTAATGTAAAAGTACTTTTGAGAAAATAACATTAGCAGAAATCCTGAATAAAGATACTTTTTTTAAAAAGGTGAAAAATATGTAGTTTAGTATTTAGTCAAATAAATTTAAAATATATTTTCGTTTTTTAATAACTTTAAGTGTTAGGTCTTTTGTAAATATACTAAAAAGTTTAATTCACTTTCATTTTTTTAATAAAAATAAATGACTGTTGTCACAGAATTTATGAGTCATTGGAATTGGTAAACTGTTAAAAAAAAAAAAACTCTAAGCAATTCCATTTGAAACCATTAAGAAAAAATGGTGTCTAAGAAGAAAATAAAATGTCATAGTGTATGTTTAGTTAATAGGCTTTATTTTTGAGAACAGTGTTAGATTTATTAAAACATTGAGCATCCAATCATAGAAAATATTCACATTCTATCTCAACCTTACACACATACAGTTTTTCCTATTATTATCAACTTGCATGTGTGTGGCAAATTTATTACAATTGATGAGTCAATGTTGATGCATTATTATTATGTAAAGTCCATAGTTTCCAATAGGGTTCACTCTTTATGCTGTACATTCTATAGGTTTTGACAAATGCATAGTGCCATGTAGACACTATTACAATATCACATGGAATAGCTTCATTAAAAAAAAAAAAAACCCTTATGTTCCATCTATTCATCTCTTTCTCACAAAATCCTGGCAACCACTACACTTTTTACTGTTTCTGTCTTTGTCTATACTAGCTGCAATAACAAAATAGTCTAAAATGAGAGTCTTATAAACAACAGATATTTATTTTTTAGAGTTCTTAAGAGTGGGACATTCATGATGAAGAAGCTAGCAGATTTAGTGCCTAGCGAGTGCCTCCTTCATGGTTCATAGAGAGACAACTGTCTTCTTACTGTGTTTCCACATGGTACAAAGAACATTTGAGGTGTCTTTTATAAGGTCATTGATCCCATATATAAATATTCTGCCCTTATGACCTAATTACATCCCAAATATCCCATCTCAAGATACCATCACATTGGTGACTAGGTTTAAACATATGAGCTTTGGGGGGACACAAACAATTAGTACACAGAAATCTCTACAGTTCTGCCTTTTTCAGAATGACATATAGTTGGAATTATACAGTATATAGTTTTTTTAGATAGGTTGTTTCATTTAATAATACTTAAGTTTATTTTACGTATTTTTTCTGGCCTGATAGCTCATTTATTTTATTACTGAATAATATTTCATTTTATGGATGATCCACAGGTTATTATTTACCAAATGGAAGATATCTTGGTTGTTTCCGTGTTTTGTCACACTGAGAAAATGCCAAGAAGCAGCATTGCATGAGGGTAAATTAATCATCTATTTAGTTTCTTCTGAATAACCACCAAATCGTCTTACAAAGTAGCTGTAGCATCTGCACTTCCACCAGCAATAAATGAGAGTTTCTGTTGCTTCACATCCTTATGAGCATTTGATACTGTTAGCGTTTAGGATTTTACCCATCATAATAGGTGTGTAGTGGTATCTTGTTATTTTAATTTGCAATTTTCTTTGCTGAGGTGCCAAGATATTTTTCATAATTTTTAATTGGGTTGTTTGTTTTCTTGTTGTTGAGTTTTAAGAATCTTTGTATATTGTGAATACCCATCCTTTAACTGATAAATAGTTTTAAAAGATTTCTCCCATTTTCTAACTTATCTTTTCATTCTTTGACCAGTGTCTTTCACAGAGTAGAAAGCTTTCATTTTAATAGACGCTAACTTACGTATTTTTTTCTTTCAGGGATCATGTTTTGGTATTGTAGATCAAAATCTGTTGCCAAATTTAATAACACCAGAATTATTTTCTACAATGCTTATAATTTTATATTTTACATTTAGCTCTATAATTCATTTTAAGTTAATTTTTCTGATGGGTGTTAGATCTGTTTTTAGATATGTCTTGTGTTGTCATTTTTGTACTTGTTCCAGCATGATACATTGAAAAGACAATCCTTTCTCTATTTAACTGCCTTTGCTCCTTTGTTAAAGATCAGTTGACTGTGTTTGGGGATCTCCATTATGTTCTCTTGAGAGAGATCTCTATTGTTTTGCCAAAATACACTTTCTTAATAATTGTAACTTTACAATAATAATATAAATCAAGCCGAGCTCGGTGGCACAGCCTGTAATCCCGCACTTTGGGAGGCTGAGGTGAGTGGATTGCCTGAGCCCGCGGGTTCGAGATCCGCCTGGGCAACTTGGCAAGACCTCATCACTACAATAAATAAAAAATTAGCTGGGCGTGGTAGCGCACGCCTGTAGCTCCAGCTACTTGGAAGGCTGGGGCGGAAGGATTGCCGGAGCCCATCAGGTCGAGGCTGCAGTGGCAGGGAGCTGCCACTGCACTCTAGTCTGGGTGACATAGTGAAACTCCAAATCAAATAATAATAATAATAATAATAATAATAATAATGATATAAATCAGATAGGGTCAGTCCTCCACTTTATTTTTTTTTTAAATTTTATTAGAAAGATATGGGTTACAAGTCAGGATTAGCTACACAAGTAGGCTGCATGCAGGTAAAGTTTGAGCCTCCAATTGGTCCTCACATCCTCTGGTTTAGGACCAGGTACCCTTTGTGTTGTCACATGCCCCCCTCCCTCCCTCCCTTACCAGGCAGTGTCCAGCAATTGCCAACCCCTCGGTTGTGCTAATGTGATTAATGGGTTCCATTTGTGAGTGAAACCACCGCGGTATTCATTTATTTATTTCCGTGACAGATCACCAAGTATGATGGTCTCCAACTCCATCCAATTTACAGTGAAGTTCATGGTTTTGTTATTCTTTATGACCGTGTAGTACTCCATCATTTATATTTTCTTTATCCAGTCCACTTTCAATTGGCAGTAGAGTTGGCTTCATGTTTTTGCTATTGTGAATAGTTTGGCTATAAACATGCATATGCAGGTGTCTTTTTTGTAGAAAAATTTATGTTTCTCTGGGTATATTCCCAGGAGAGGTATTGCTGGATTGCTTGGAAGGTCAATTTTTAGTTCTTTTAGGAATTGCCATGCAGCTTGCCATAGAGGTTGAACTAGCTTGCATTACCACTAACAGTACAGAAGTACTCCTGTTTCTTCACAGCCCTGCCAGCATCTGTTGTTTTTTGATTTATTATTGATGGCCATTTTTATTGAAGTTAGGTGATAGCTCATTGTAGTTTTGATTTGCATTTCTCTGTTGATTAATGAACCTGAGCATTTTTTAATGTATCTGTTGGCTGCTTGTGTATCCTCTTTTGAAAAGTGTCTATTCATGTCCTTTGCCCACTTTTTAATAGAATTGTTAATTTGTTTTTGTTTTGTTTTGTTTTCTTTCAGCTCATTTGAATTCCTTGTAGATCTTGAATGTTAGGTCTTTGTCAGGTACATAACTAGCAATTTTTTTTCCCATTTTGTGGGCTGTATTTTTATCCTCTTTATGGTCTCTTTTACTGGGCAAAATCTTTTCAGTTTGATGAGGTCCCACTTGTCTTACTTTTATAGCATTCACTTTTGGGTATTTGGTTAAGAATTGGTTGCTTACTCCATTGTACATAAGAGTGTTTTATACATTTTTTTCTAGGATTCTTACAGTTTGAAGTTTTATGTTTAGGGCTGACAAGGATTTAGAGTTGATTTTTTTTATGTGGTGATAGGTAGACTTCCTGTTTAATGCTTCTGCATGTAGTCAGCCAACTTTCTCAGCACTATTTGCTGAATATGTCCTCCTTTTCCCAGTGGTTGTTATTGATGACTTAGTCAAAAAAGAGTTGATTGAGAGATGAGTTTTTGCATCCAGAATCTCTGTCCTGTTATTTTGGTCTATGTGCTTACTTGTGCACCAATACCAGGCTGTTTTAGTTACTGTAGCCGTGTAGCAAAGTTTAAGGTCTGGAAGTGTGATACCTCCTGCTTTGTTTATCCCTGAGAATTGTTATGGGTTTTTGGGATCTTTTCTGTTTCCATATACAATTCTGTATTGTTTTTCCATGCCTGTGTAAAAAGATGCCGGCAATTTAATGGGTATTGCATTGAATCTATAGATTATCTTGGAGAGAATGGACATTTTATCAATATTGATTCTTCCTACTCATGAGCATGAAATGTTTTTCAATGTCATCCTTGTTTTCTTTGAACAGCTTTTGTAGTTCTTATTGTAAGTGTCTTTCACTTTTTTGGTTAGGTGGACATCAAGTTATTTTTTTTTTTTCTTGTGGCTTTTGTGAATGGAATTGTGATTTTTATTTGGCACTCTGCTTGTTGCTGGTGTAGAAAAATGCAACTGTCTTTTGCAGATTCATTTTGCACCCCAATACTTTACCAAAGTCAATTATCAGTGCAAGGAGGCTTTTGACAGACTCCTTAGGGTTTTCAACAAATAGAATCATATTGTCCGCAAAGACAGATAGCTTGACTTCCTCTTTTCCTACTTGGATGCCCCTGATTTCTTTCTCTTGCCTGGTTGCTCTGATTAAGACTTCCAATACTATGGTGAACAGGAGGAGTAGGAGTGGGCATCCTTGTCTAGTTCTCATTTTTAGGAGAATATTTCCAATTTCTGTCCATTGAGAAAGATGTGAGCTGTGGGTTTATCATAGATGGCTCTTACTGTTTTGAGAAATGTTCCTTCTATGCCAAGGTGCTCAAGGGTTTTTATCAAGAAGAAATGCTGGATTTTTGTCAAATGCTTTTTCTGCGTCTAATGATATGGTCATATGGGTCTTGGTTTTACATCTGTTGATGTGCTGAATTACCATTATGCTCTTGCAAATGTTGAATCAGTCCTGCATCCCAAGAATAAAGTCCTCTGGTCTTGGTGGATGATCCTTGAGACGTTTTGTTGGATCCTATTTGCTAGAATCTTGTTTAGAATGCTTGCATCTATGTTGATAAAGAAGTTTGGCCTGCCATTCTCTTTCCTTGTTGGGTCTTTGCCAGGTTTGGATATCAGTATATTAGCTTCATAAGATGAGTTGGGGAGAATTCTATCTTTCTCGATTGCCCAGAGTACTTTCAATAAGATTGGTATCAACTCCTCCTTGTATGTCTTATAGAATTCAGCTGGGAAGTCATCAGGTTCAGGGATTTTTTTGAAGGCAGATTTCTGAGTCAATTTTATGGATTGTTATTGGTCTATTTAGAGTTTCAATTTTTTCTTGTTTTAACCTTAGAAGGTTGTGAGATGTCAGAAAGTGTTCCATTTTCTTTAGGTTTTCTAGTTTATTTGCATACAGGTATTTTTTATAGCCACCTCTGATAATCTTTTGAATTTCTTCAGGGTCAGTTGTGACTGTGCCTTGTATGTTTCTAATTGTGTTTATCTGAGTTCTCTCTCTTTTTCTTTTCTTTTCTTTCTTTTTTTTTTTTGGCAGTCTGACTGGGGGCATCAACCTTACTTATTCTTTAAAAGAACAAGATTTTGGTCTTGTTGATCATTTCTACAATATTTTTGTCTTCTATATCCTAAAACTATGATTTTTATCTTGATGATCTGAATTCTTCTGCTGAGGAGAGGATTTAGGTGACCTTGCATTTCCAGGTCCTTTAGATAAAATGTTAGTCATCTTCTTGTGATCTTTCTGTTTTCTTTCTCTTTTTTTCTCACTTCTTTTAAAATATTTTTTAAATTATCTTATTTTATTTTAAAGATGTGGGGTACAATCCAGAACTAGTCATACAAATGGTCATCATACAGGTAAGGCTTGGACCCTCCTTTGGTTCCCACTTTGCCTGATTTGAGACCAGGTACCCTTATTGATGTCATGTGCCTTCTCTCCCTCCCCTCACGGTGTCCCACTGCTGCCAATGTGTTTCTTATAGCAGTATGTAAAATGTCCATTGTCCACTTATGAGTGAGAATACGTGGTACTCAGTTCTTTGTTTCTCTGATAGATCACTGATTATTATAGACTCTAAATCCATTCAAGTTGCTGCAAAGTCCATATGTTTGTCCTTTATTTGTATGTGCAATGCTATAAATTTTGCTCTTCACACTGGTTTCATGACATCCTAGAGATTTTGATAAGGCATGTCTTTGTTTGTTTCCAGGAATCTTTTTTATTACTATCTTCATTTCCAGGTTGGCCCAGAAGTCATTAAACAAGCATGTGGTTTAGAGTCCATCTTTGTGTGTTTTAGAGGGAACTTGTTGGTGACGATATTTATTTTTACTTCACTGTGATCGGAGGAGATGCATAGTATTATATTGATCTTTGGAAATTTGCTCATGCTTGATTTATGTTCAAGAATGTGATTGATCTTGTAGTACATTTCATATGCTGATGAGTAGAAAGTATACTTTGTATTCTTTAGGTGAAATATCCTGTTGATGTCTACTAAGATCATTTGGTCAAACATTAAGTTGAGTTTCTGGATCTCCTTGTTGATTTTTTTTGCCTCAATGATCTATCTAAAACTGTTAGTGATATATTTAGGTCTCCAACTCTGCTTGTGTGAGAGTCAATGTCCTCTTTTAGTTTGCTTAGTGATTTTCTTACAAAACCTGATGCCCTGTGTTGGGTGCATGTATGTAGGATAGAGTTTTCTTCCTGGTGGATTGAGCCCTTTATCATTATGTAGTGTCCTGCCATGTCCTTTTCAGTTTTTGATGACTCGAAGACTGCCTTGTCAGATATTAGAATAGCTATGCCTGCTTTCTTCTGTTTGTTCTTCTCCTTCAGTAATATATTGGGTATTTTGGGTCATTAGTTTTTCCAAATAAACTTTGAAATTTGTGTGTTAATATTCACAAAATCACTTTCTTCCTATCCATATGTAGAAATTTTTTTTATTTACTCATCTACTTTACTTTTTTCATCAGATTCGTTTACCTCATATAGTTTTAAACATCTTATTATATTTAAAATTAAATACAGTGAGAAATTTATGATTATCTGTCTAGGAGTTAGACTGTTAGTTTTTAGTGTCTATGTAGGCCTGATAGGTTAAACTTTCTCTAGTAACTTTATTTTTTGTCTTCATTGTTGTCTTTGGGTGCCCCCAGAGACACTTTCTTAAATAAGATTTGAGAAAAACGTATTTTCCCATTGTAATTCCTAATTATAATGCAGGAATTCTATTGAGGTGGTGGTAAGCTGTGGAAAGAAATAAAGAATTCTTTAGTCTTACAATTAGTTCTGTCTTTTAGTGAACCTGTGCTTTTGAGATTCGACCTTCATAAGTGTTTCTTAGTCCCACCCACATTTAAATTAGACTAGGGAAGACTGGGTTGAGTATTTTTCTTCCTTCACATGGAAGGCTAAAGGGGCTAGCTGTTGGGTATTTTCCTTGCCCCGTGTGAAATTTTACAACATGCTAGCACTAAATATTTTTATTTCTGCAGGTTGTAGTAAAACTCCAGTTATTTATTTACATTCCGGTAAAATAGCTTCCCTTCAGGGAAGCAATCAGTTAAAAAGATGAGATTTCTATAAGAGTATCTCAAAATGACTATTGTGAGATTCTGGTAGGAACCTGGAGGTAAAATTTCCAAAGTTTGTTGCCCCTCATAATACAGGGTTCCTCTAGAGATTTTAACTCTTATTAAACTTGTCCACACTGAGCCTTCAGCAATTCATAAATTATACTTTAAGTTCTTATATCTATGTATTGGTTCCAGAGATGGTTTCTGCTTCTGGGCTTTTGTTTTGGTAAGTTGTGAGTCTCTGTATAAATCTCTTTAATTTGGAAAGTAAATTCATGTTCTGTGACATCAATACTCTGATGCATTTAACAAGTGTTGTTGATTTCATTCTGGTAAGAGTTATCTCTATCTTAGGCATTTTAAAGGAGAGAGTGGAAGAGAGAATGAGAATAGTGAGCAGAGATGAAAGAAAAATAATGTTTGATTTTGAAAAAATTGATATGACATATATTCTCAAACATATGAAGTGCAAAAATATACAAATAATAAATAAAAAGAAATCCACAAGAATCATTATAGTAAACTTTCAAATATGAAAAAAAGATGATATTACAAATAGCAAAGAAGAAAACAAGTACCCAAAAGATTTATAATTAGACTCCAATTAGACGTCTTAACAAAATAATGACTATCAAAAATGAGTGAAATAATATTTTTAAAGTGCAGAAAAAATTTACAGTCAACTAAACATGGGAACCTAGCACACAGATAATTTGAGACATATAAGGACAGAAGGAGAGAAAGGGAGAGAAAGGGAGAGAAAGAAAGAAACAGGGAGAGGATAAGGAGAAAGAAGAGAGGAAAAAAGTGGGGAGAAGAAAAGAGGTCGAAGAATACAGAAAATGAAAAACTATAGAAACACTCACCACTCTTGGAAGAATAAAAGATAAAAAAAATATGGACAGTGGGTATCAAAGGTACCAATTTTTTTCTGTAGTTTTTGAGTTTTCTTTAAAAAAAGTCATATCCAGCAAAAATTAAAATTAATTTTAAAATCGAGAGAAAATATCTCTATCTCTCTTTTTCATATTTTTAAAATTTTTTAACATTTATTTTATTTATTTATTTTTAGTTGAAATCTCACTCTGTCACTCCAGGCTGGAGTGCAGTGGCATGATTATGGATCACTGCATCCTGGACCACTTGGGTTTAGGCAATCCTCTGCCTCAGTCTCCTGAGCAGCTGGGACTACAGGCATGTACCCTCATGCCCAGTTAATTTTTTCAATGTTTTGTATAGATGAGGTCTTGCTGTGTTGCCCAGGCTTGTCTCAAATTCCTGGACATAAGCAATCCTGCTTCCTCAGTCTCCCAAAGTGTTGGAATTACGAGCACGAGGCACCACATCTTCTCTTTTATATTTAAAACACCAGAACTTACACTAAACATACTTAGGCAAAGTTTCTTTGTAAATTACATATGTTTTGAAGATGAAATCCTTTTGATATTTCTGACCTTCTAAAGAATTTGGTAGAAAAATAAGCAAAATATTTATACTTATCTTTAATTTGACCTGTTAGCACAATTAAGATTACCAAGAGTATCAGATCATTTCCTTGATTTTTCTAATTGTCATTTTGATCCTGGGTAATAATAAACCACTATTTTGTTCTCAAATAAAAATTTTCTTACTGTGACTTTTTTTTTTTCTTAAAAGTGGAAGATTTTTACTAATAATAATACTTGCCTTACACTGAATTTGGTTTATATCTTAAAGCACCAGTCCTAGTATTGTCCAAATGTAGAATTCATACATTTTAATTTTTTTTTTTTTTTTTTTTAGAAAGCAGGATCTATTGAGAAGACAGAAAAGCTTCAACAGTGGGAGGGGACATGAAGGGGTTGCCCCATACTTTTCAATTTTATCTGTTATATTCCTCTTAATTACATTTTTCAGAATATTTTCTACCTTTCTTTTGTAATCAATAATTATTTAAGAGAAAACAGTACATTTCCGACATTTGAATTTTGCTTGTGGGTTTTTTAATTAATTTTTCATTTTATTGTGTATGGAACTAATTACAAAATTATTTGATTTTTTTTTTTTTTTTGAGATGCCAAGGGTACAAGTGCATGTTTGTTACCTGGACATATTATGTAGTGGTTGAGATTATGTCAGGTGGCCAATTCCCCTGATAGTGAACATTGTACCTAATTGGTAATTTCTGAGATCTAACTCCACATCACCTTCCCCATTATTGGTGTCTTCAGTGTCTATTATTTCCATTTTTTGTGGCTATTTAGCTTCTGCATGTAAATGAAAACATGCAGTGTTTGGTTTTCTGTTTCTGAGTTAGTTTACCTAAAATGACTATATCTAGCTCCATCGATGTTACTGTATAGAATATGATTTTATTTTTTATGATTATGTAGTATTTCATGGTGAATATATACCACAATTGCTTTACACAGTAAATCACTGGTGTACACATTGGTTGATTCCATGATTTTGTTATTGTAGATACTGCTGCAATGAGCATATGAGTGCAGGTATCTTTTTAATATAATGATATAAATATATTTCCTTTGGGTAGATTCATAATAATGGGCTTACTGGGTCAAATGGTTATTCAGTTTTTAGTTCTTTGAGGACTAAAATAATGTTTTTCATAGAGGTTGAACTAGTTTACAACCCCATTAACAGGGAATTAGCTTCTCTTTTTTCTGCAAATGTGTCAACATTTATATTTAATAATGTCAAACATTTTTTCATGTTTCTTGACCACTAGTGTGTCTTCCTTTGAGAAGTGCCTATTTATGTCCTTTGCCCATTTTTGGATTTTTTTTTTCCATGTTGAGTTGTTTGAGTTTCTTGTAGATTCTCGATATTAGCCCTCTGAGGCATAAATTGCAAATATGTTCTCCAATTTCATAGGTTTTCTGTTTCCTATGTTGATTATTTCTTTTGCTATGCAAAAACTTTTTAGTTTAATTAAGTCTCATTTATCTATTTTTGTTTTTGTTACAATTCCTTTTGGGGTCATTGTCATAAATTCTTTGCCTAGGCCAATGTCCAGAAGAGTACTTAAGTTTTCTCCTAGGATATTTATAGTTTCAGATCTTACATTATTTAAGTCTTTAATCCATCTTGAGTTA
This sequence comes from Tarsius wallacei, assembly GCA_963574415.1. NCBI lineage: Eukaryota > Metazoa > Chordata > Mammalia > Primates > Tarsiidae > Tarsius > Tarsius wallacei. The sequence continues at coordinate 13,639 of CAUYQG010118701.1, read as the reverse complement.
CTTTTTGTATTTGTTGAGAAGTAGGGGTGCAGTTTTATTCTTCTGGATATCTCTAGCCAACTTTTCCAGCACCAATTATTGAATAGGGTGTCCTTTCCCTGTTGTTTATTTTTGTTGGCTTTGCTTTTGTCAAATATCAGTTGGTTGTAGGCATGTGACTTTATTTCTGGCTTTTCCATTCTGTTCCATTGATCTGTCTTTCTATTCTTGTTCCAGTATCATACTGTTTCAGCTATTACTCATATAGTCTTCTAGTATAATTTGAAGTCAAGCAGTGTGATACCTCTACATTTGCTCTTTTTGGTTAGGATTGCTATGGCTATTTGAGCTCTTTTTTGGTTTCACATAATTCTTAAGTTTTTTTTTTTTTTTAGTTCTGTGAGGAACGATGCTGGCATTTGATAGGCAATTGCATTGAATCTGTAGATTGCTTTTGGCACAATTGTCACTTTAACAATATAGATTCTTCCAGTTATGTGCATGGTGTGTTCTTCCATTTTTCTGTGTCATCTCTGATTTCTTTCATCATTTTTTGTAGTTCTTCTTTTAAAAATCTTTCACCTTATTGGGGAGGTGTATTCCTAGGTATTTTGTGTGTGTGTGTGTGTATGTGTGTAACATGTAAATGGGGTTGAGCTCTTAATTTCATTTTCAGCTTGAGTGTTATTCGTTTATAGAAATATTACTGATTTTTGTGTAATGATTTTGTAAACTGAGTCTATAAGCTTCTGGAAAGAGTTATTAGGGTTTTCTAAGTATACAGTTTTGTCCTCTGTAAACAGGGATAGTCTGACTTCTTCCGTGTTGATTTGGATGCCTTTTATTTTATTTTTTTCTTGTCAGATTGCTCTTGCTAGGACTTCCAGTACAATATTGAATAAAAGTGGTGAGAGTAGAATTCCTGTCTTGTTCTTGTTCTGAGGGAGAATATTTCCAACTTTTCTTCATTAAATATGATGTAGGTTATGGGTTTGTCATATATGACTCATTATTTTGGCATACATTTCTTCAATGCCTAGTTTGTGAAAAAATTTTATCATGAAGGGATGAGAGATTTTATCACATGCATTACCTGCATCTATTTAAATTATTATATTATTTTTGTTTTTGCTTCTGTTTATGTGGTGAATTACATTTACTGATTTGTGGATATCCAAATATCCTTGTATTTTGAATAAAGCTCACTTTGCCATGATACATAATTTTTTATATGCTGTTGAATTTGGTTTGCTAGTATTTTATTAAAGAATTTGTTTCTATATTCTGGATATTTGCCTGTAGTTTTATTTTTTGTTGCATTCTTGCTGGATTTTTTTTTATCAGTGTGATACCAATTTCATAGAATGAGCTAGGGTAGAGTCCTTCCTCCTTAATTTTTGGAATAGTTTCAGTAGGATTCGTATAGTTCTTCTTTGTACATTTGATAAAATTCAACAGTAAAACCAGCTGACTCTGGGCTTTTTTGTTGTTGTTTTTGTTGGAAGTTTTTTATTACTGATTCAGTTTCATTGTTCATTGTTGGTCTATTCAGAGTGTCTATTTATTCCTGATTCAGTGTTGGGAAGTTGTATATTACCAGAAATTTATCTGTTTCCTCTAGGCTTCCAGTTAGATGTCTTAGAGGTTTTTAAGTAGTTGCTGATAGTCTTTTGTATATCAGTGGTATCAGTTATTGTGTCACCTCTGTCATTTCTGATTGCATTTATTTGAGCCTTTTTTATTGTTGGTTAGTCTAGCTAGCAGTCTGTCATTTTGTTTATCCTTTTAAAGAACCATCTTTTAAAATCACTAATCCTTTGTATTATATGTTTAATTTCAATCTTATTTAATGCTGCTCTGATATTTGTCATTTATTGCTTCTGCTTGCCTTAAGTTGAGATTGTTCTTATGTTTTTAGTTCCTTGAGTGGCATAGTTCAACTGTTTATTTCAGATCTTTCTATCTTTTTGATATAGGCATTTAATGCTATGAAATTTTCTCTCAGCAGTCTTTTTATTATGTCCCAGAGGTTTTGGTATGTTTTGTCTCCATTTTCATTTGTTTCAACATGTTTTTAAATTTCTGCCTTAATTACATTGCTTACCCATGTCATTCAAAGGCAAGTATTTCAGTTTCCATGCAATGGTGTAGTTTTGGGAGTTGTTCCTAGTGTTGATTTTTAATGTTTTGCAACTGTTGTCTGAGAATATACTTGATATAATTTTAATGTTTTTAAGATTTATTGAGACTTGATTTATGGCCAAGTATAGGGTCTATTTTGGAGAATGTTCTATGCAGAAATAAGAAAAATGTATATTCTGCAGCTGTTGATGTCTGTTAGATTCATTTGTTATATAGTCCAGTTTTAATTTTTTTATTTTTTCAGATTTTCTGCTTTTATGGTCTGTCTAGTGATGTCATTGGAAGGTTTAAGTAATTCATTTTTATTATATTGCTACCATATATTTTCTAAGGTCAAGTAGTGTTTGCTTTATAAGTTTGAGTTCTTCAGTGATCAGTGCATAAATATTTAAGATAGTTAAATCATCTTGTTGAATTGTACCTATTATTATATAATGACCTTTTTGCTTTTTTTTTGTTTATTTTATTGTGTTATCAGATATGAGGATGGCTACTTCTGCTCATTTTGTTTTTCATTCATGTGATGTATCTTTCTCTACCCATTTACTTTATTCTGTGGCTGTCTTTGGCTATTAGGTATGTCTCTTGTAGGCAGCAGATGGTTAAATCTTTTACCCAGTTTGCCATTCTAAATATCATAAGTGGAGTTTTTAGGCCATTTACCTTTAGGGTTAATATTGATATGTGAGATCTTGTCCCAGCCATAGTGTTGCCTTGGGGTTTCAAATGTGTGGTTGCTTTACAGAATCTGTGAACGTTGTAATTACATAAACTTTTGTGATAGTGAGAGTCATCATTTTTTTTTCAATGTTTAGAAATTATTTGAACATCTCTTGAAGAGCTGGCTTCATGATGAACTATTATTATTATTGTTATTATTATTATTATCAGGTCTTTATATCTCCTTCTTATATGAAGCTTAGTTTGGCTGGATATAAAATTCTTGGTTAACAATCTTGTTTTTTAAAAAGATTGAAAATAGGCCCCCATTATCTTCTGCTTTTAAGGTTTCTGCTGGGAAGTCTACTGTTAATTTATTATTCTTTCCTTTATAACTTATTCAGCATTTCGCTCTTGCTGCTCTTGGGACATTTTATTTCATTTAACTTTGGAGACTCTGACAACTATATGCCTTGGTGAGGTTCCTCTTGTATCTTGAAAGTGTTCTTTGAGCTTATTTTATTTTTATGTGTAGATCTCTCTCAAGACCAGGAAAGTTTTCTTGAATTACTTTCTCAAATATGTTTTATATACTTTAACTTTTTCTCCCTCTGGAAGGCCTGTGATTCTGTAGGGTTGCTCACTTTACATAATCCCATAATTCTCATAAACTTTGTTCATTCTTCTTATTTTTTTCTGTTAGACTTGGTTAAATTGAGGAATCCATCTTCCAGCTCTGAGACACTTTTCTCTGCTTAGTCTACCTACTGTTAAAGCTTTGAACTGTGTTTTGTATCTCCATCAATTAGTTTTATTTTTGGTTTATTTGTTTGGGGTTTTTTGTTTAATTGTTTTTGTGTTCTCAATCTATACTTTCACCTCCTGAATTGTTCTAATGATTTCATTGTGTGTTTATGGCCATACCACCCTGAACACGCCGGATCTTATCTGATTTATTTGTGTCGGTTATGTTTTATCTTGAATATTAGTTTTATAATACATATTTTGAATTTTTGTCTGATGTTTTAAAAATTTTATTTTGGTTAGAGCCTGTTTTTGAAAAGTTGATGTGCCACTTTGAATGGATAACAGCCTGTTTTTTCATACTTTTAGAGTTATCTATCTGTTTTATTTTCTCATCTGTTTGAACTATGGTGACTACGATGTTATGAGTTTCTTTGAGATACATAGCCTGTGTATGTAGGCTTTCTCAAATGTTGCTTGCAATAGCAATGTAGTGGGAATGTGAGCTATCTTTCTGCCTTCTGTGAGGCTGAAGTTGCAGGGGTCTCAGGAAGCTTTCCTTTTCCCTTGGTGGTATGAGATGTTGTCACAAGATTACCTGCTGTATTGTGTTGTTCAACCTCCAGGCCAGCAAGTGGTGTCTCTGGGTAAGAGCTGGTTACTGTCAACATGGATAGGTATTTACTTGATCCTTTTTACTGGAAGAAACTCTCTTGTTTCAGGCTGTGAGCTGGTCTATAGAGTGCAACAGTGGTCTGAGCTACCAGTTCAGCCTTGGGAGGGGAGGACAAAGATGGGAGGGGGTGAAACATGTGAGTCCACCAGTGATTGGCACAAGGGCCAACTTGAAGGCAGAGTCTGATGTGTGGCCTTCAAGTACCCAGAAGTGTGGCTTAGCATGATGTTCGGGGATGCTCACTGCCCCATGTTCTCTGCGTAGGGTGAGAGGGTGGCCTAAATTCCTAATTTACAAGAATGGGAATTTTAGCTACCTTGTGATATTTCTGGGACTGGAGCAGAGAAAGCACCCCAGTATCAAGGACTCTACCCAAGGTGGGAGGGGCTTCTCAGGTTCCTAATCTAGGTTAATGGGTATGTTAGATGCCCAGGAGTATTCTCCAATAATGAGTGGTGAGACTGCTGCTGTAATGAGGTGTTTGCAGAGGATTGGAAGGGACTACTTAGGTTTCCGTTCCGAGGGAACAAATGTGGCACTGGCCTGATAAAAATACTTGGGGAGGAGGCATATGGGTCACCAACCCAGTAGGATCTTTGAATAGCAGAGGAGGTGGTTCACATTGCTGGGTTGTGGTTTCACATGTGGTGAATGTCTGGTATAATGCATAGATGTGAAAAGAGGGAGTACCACTATGCCAGGTTCTCTTCATAGAGAGGAGTTGGTTATCCAAGGTTTTATTCCAAAGGACTGGTGCACTGGATCTGGGGATACATCCAGTTGTGGAGCAGAGAAGGTGCAATCTTTATCACAGTCTGTGCTCAGGGAGGGAGGATCAGTTCAGGACCCTAGTCCAGGCAAATGGGTGCACCAACTGCCTGAAAGTATAAAGTAGGCCCTGGTGAGGAGCAGAGTGATTGCTGTTATGAGAAAGTCTATGCAGGAGTGGGGAGTAGGACAGATCAGCCTGATAATCAGATGTGCAGATGCAGAATGTCTGTAGAAGTGTCTAAGTATAGAATGGGGGAAGTGTTCCTGTACCAAGATCTCAGTGGCATGAAGATGTGACAACTCAGGCTGCTAATCTGGGTAGGTGAGGGTTCCAGCCATCTGAGATTAGGTCCCCTGGCAAAGAGTAGAGTATCCACTGTTGTCACACAGATTGTTCCAGGGAGAAGAAGGGGTAGTTCAGGCAGTTGATCTGGCTGGGTGAGTGTGCTAAATGATTAAGAATGTGCCTAGAAGTGGAGCAGAAGGAGCAACACTTCATAGTCAACTCTGTACCGGAGACACAGAGCAGCTCAGCTGCCAATCTTAGTGGGCAGGTGCTCTGAATGCCTGCGGAGACGCCTGGGCATGGAGTAGTAGAGTCCCCCCCACCCCCCCGCCCTGCCGCCCTTAGCAGGATCTCTGCAAGAAAGAGTTGGGGAGTTAGGCTTCTAATCCAAGTGAGCGGAAGCTCCAAATGGTTCGATGGGTGTCTGAGCATGGGGACAGAGGACACCACTCAACACCATTTCCTTGCACAGGAGAGATTGGGAAACTTAGACTGATATCCCATGCAAGCTAAGACTCTGTCTAGGAAAGTACCTTGGTATGAAACACTGAGGGCCTCATAGCACAAGTATTGCTTTACGTGGAGAGTGGGGCAGCTTAGCTTGCTACTCTGGGTGTATAGAAATGGGGGTCAACAATTTCTCAGCACTGGGGAGCACACTTCTCCAGCAGAGGGGACAAGTTTGGTCTCCTTCTAATGACACTTGTGGCCTAATTCTGGGTCACAGAGCTGACTGACACTGGCTTCAGGCCTCGCCACCCAGAAGAAACCATGGATTCAGGAACTCTCCTACCACCCAGGCTGCTGATTCTAATGCAAAGGAGTGAGGTCACTCTTGCTGGTTTCCTGCCAGGTAGACTGCTTTTCCAGGTGTGCAGTAGTGGGATCCCTCCTTTTCCTCAGTATTTCCTTATTCCTGGTACAGAAGGGATGCTGAAGTTCTTAGCTGTGGTACTTGCTGAACAGTTCCAGGCTGTAATACTGATGTTGGGTGCAGGACCTTCTGTTCACAAGAGACTGCAGCTACAATTCTACTTCTGCTCAGACTGTAGGCTTTGGAGCATAGAAATGGGGTTCCTTGCTAAGGCTCCTTTTACTTAGGCTGCTATTCTGGGAGCTCCTCAGTGTTCCTGGGGCCCCATACTGCAACAGCCCAGAGAATGAACAGAGGTGTCCAAGCAGGGATACACAGAGACTGATTCTAGGTCACAGATCTGACCCTAGCTGCAGGTCTGTCTTTCTGAAAGGAAAGATGGTTATGGTGGCTCTCATGCCACACCAGACTGGTGACTAAGACGAACCTAGGTCCAGTTCGATACTCTAGGGAAATCACCACAATCCCTGTCCCACTCCAACTATGAGAGCCCCTTCCCTCACTTCACAAATGTCCACAGCAGTCACTGTTGCCAAGACACCAGTCCCTGATCAACAATGGCATCTTCCTCATGGACCTGGATTTGGGAGAACTTCTGTGGCTCTACCCAGTGTCTTTCTTTCTCGTCAACTCTCAGTCTTCCCCTGAAACAGCTCTGGATCAGAGAGAAAGGAAGTGCTCTCCCATGGCCTGGGTTAAGCAGATCCCTGGTTAAAAGGTATATCTCCAGTGGGAAGTTTTCAGTCTCATCTTGTGTTCTGGGGTTCTATTAACTTTTCTTTGCAGTGTACCGTTCCAGAGGTGGGTGGGGACCAGGGAGTGTGGTGCTTGCTTGCTTTTTCCTCCCTGAGATGTAGAGTTTCCCCTGTCATTCTGATTAATTTTTTTTTTTCTTGAATTGGGGCTCACTGTGTTGATCTTTTCACACTATTTTGTTATGTTCATATAGGTGAGGTATGCTGAAAGCCTCTTATCTACCATACTATATATGGTAGATATGAACTATATATATATATATACATATATATATATATATATGAACTATATGGCATAATATAGTTCATATAAAAAGATGTTATCTATGTATTACTACTTTTTGTTTGCCGTGAACAGAAGTGTCTGGATACTGATAGCAACCACTTTGAGCATCTCTTGTAATTGAAGTCAAATGTAACTTGTATTCATTTTTGTTATTGGTATATATTATTATAATTTTAATAAAGTTTTTTTCTCCCTTAAAATGTATATAAATTTTTTTGGCACACTGTGTGTATATATAGTATAATGTGTACCCAACTTCTATGCTATTTTAACCTTATTTTTCATCCTCAAGTATGTAGTTAGATGATATTATATGATTACAATTCACTCCAGATTATAGACAGTTCTATGCTATATTTCAAAACCAGTAATATTTTTATGTCAGAATGAAAATAAAGAGTAGCAATTTCAAATTATAACACCAGAGCCAATAAAGAATTTTACAGTTTAATCGAACTAAAAAAAGACAATCACCATCTACATTATTTTCATTCTGACATTGGTCAGATTTCTTTACCTACTTTAGAGATAAGCAATTGTATTAGCCAAAGTTCTCTAGAGAAACAAAACCAATAGGTTATGCAGATGTATAGGAAGAGATTTATTATTAGGTATTAATTCACATAGTGACTAACAAGTCCATATCATATCTGGACACTAGCAGGCTTGAAATCCGTAAAAGCCCACTAGCACAGTGGCTCAGCCTGTAGTCCCAGCACTTTGGGAGGCTGCGATGAGAGGATTGCCTGAACCCAGGGGTTCAAGACCAGCCTGGACAACTTGGTGAGACCTCTTCTCTACAATAAATCACAAAAACTAACCGAGCATGGTGGCATGCATCTGTAATTTCAGCTACTTGGGAGGCTGAGGTGGAAGGATTGCTTAAACCCAGCAGGTCAAGACTGCAGTGGTTGTGAGCATGCCATTGCACTCCAGCCTGGGTGACAAGAGTGAAACTCCAACTCCAAAAAAAAAAAAAAAAAAAGAAAGAAATCCATAAGAGCCAATGGTACATATAAACTCTGAAGGCAGTCTGCTAAAGAATTCATTCTTGCTGAGGAGGCCAGTCTTTTTGTTCTATCCAGACCATAAACTGATTGGAGAAGGCGTATCCACATTATGGAGGACAATATGATTACTCAAAATTCAATTATAAATATTAATCGTATCCAAAACATACACCAAGCTGTTACAAAATTAATCATCACAACAATGTATTTCAGGAAAGATTTCGCCTCATTATTTGAAAAACTTTTTGTAATTCACAAAAAAATTATAAAATATTCTATTGAATTATATTTGTATTTACTTCATATATTATTTGCAACAAATGTACCATCAAATACAATAATCCTCACTCTGGGACAGTATTTTAATTTTTCAGTGACGTTAATTTTTTTTATGTTTCTTATCTTTCTTTTGTTTTTTGAATAATTATTTATTTAAATACTTTTGGTCAATAACTTACTCTTCAATTTTATTGATTATGTAACTTAGTCTGTCTTTTGAGGCTTTTTAAATTATTATTACTTTTAAAACTTTATTTGTAAGATCTCTAGTAAATATTTTCTTTTTATTGTCAGAATACTTTTTTTTATCAACCAAAGATATTTTAGATTATTATTCTGGTCATGTGATTAGCTGTCTTCAAAAAATGTGTACCTTTCTGGGTGTGCATCTCTTTTATTGTGTGGGTACTCATAATAATACAGTAACTCTTAACTGAGAAATTGAACTTGTTCATAAAGTTTCAGTTGTTTCAGCTTCTATAACCCACATGGCTTGTGCTCAACTCGGCAGTCAGTAAAAATGATGGCGGGAAGCATTTTTTATATAGGGAATGTTTGTCATCACTTTCAAACTCAAATAACACATTTATTAATGTAAAGTTTCTGGTAAAACTATGTATCCTACACTATTTCATGTTTTTCTCTTTCCTCTTTTTTTTCAATGACTTCTTTAAAAGATTAATATTTACCAAATACCTAATATATTTAAACAATATATTAGCTAAAATATGTTAGGTACTATAGAAAGAAATAATAAAAAAACTTCTTCCATGGAATTAATTCTATTCAACAGTATTTAATTAAATAGTTTTCACTCTTTAAGATTTGGGTGAGTTTTAACTCTAGAAATTCCTATTTGAATCATTATGTTGAGTTATCTGCTTGTAACTCTTTTGCCCCATTTAACGATAGTCCTAAATCAAGTTAAAGACCATGGTGTAAGGATATTTGGCTAATTAATATTTAAGTTGTGCTAAAAAATTAACCGTTTTCTTCCTCAAACTCTGAGAATACCACTTTATTAAATTTTATCTGGAAATTCAATTATATCTCTGCATGTGACTTACAACTAGACAGATGGGTGTATTGAATGAAATAATATGTAATGACTCTCATACCATTCTTATAAATTAAAACCTAAAAAGGAAACAGAGCTAATGTATAAAAACAAGATGAGAAAGTAGATTTACCCACGTCCTCATTATTTGTTAGAAACAAAAAACTGCTGCTGTTGCCATGTTGGCACAGAAACTTTATACTAAGTTTCTTACAATTCCATTTCATACAGAACATTTTAATTTAGGTGTATTTGTCATGACATAATTTTTATGAAACTACAGTGCTAAATCATTGTTGATATGGCAATAAAAAATTACATACATGTAAAAATGTTCTGAAAGTGATATAGTGTTCTGAAATATGTATTGGAATTATTATTGCTTTCTCTATTGAATACAATCAACTTTATTCAGTTTTCAGGATGCTTCCATAAAGAAAACTTTAGAAAGTCAATTTGTCAGCATTTAAATAATAAAAAGTCCATTTTGAAAGATAATTTCTATGCCAATGATTTTTTCCTTTCGTTTCTTTCAATTTATTTATATATCCATTTGTTTGTCTTTCTCACTCCTAGGTTGGTGTGATCATAGCTTACTGAAAGCTCAAACTCATAAACTCAAGGAATCTTCCTGCCTCAGTCTCCCATGTCATTAGGACTGCAAGCATGTGCCACTATGTCCAGCTAATTTTTTTTTTTTGGCAATTTGATTTTATTTTGTAGAGATGGGGTCTTGCTATGTCGCTCAGGCTAGGCTCCAAATCCTGACCTCAAGCAAGCCTCCCACTTTTGTCCCACAAAGTGCTGGGATTACAGACGTCAGCCACCATGTCCAATCAATGCCAGCGTTTTCACAAAGTCAAACACAGCACATAGAGAAATATATATGCATGTACAAAAACTACAATGGGATTTGAAGCTATTAACCAAGTCTTTGATATTTATAGTTATATCTAACTTTCAATTACATTGCCACAGAAATCTACAAATGCATTATTGAAATTTTAACTCTCATTGTGTCAATATTCAAACAAAAAAGATAGCTATCTCTTCCCAAATAAGTGACAGTTAAAAAACGGGGGGAAGTTACACTAAGGGAAATAACTATTTTCCTCCTCCTTCTAAAAATAATTAAAAGGAGCTTAGTTACATATTAGCATATGTAAAAACTAAATGTTTGGCAACAGTATTATGTATCAAATCAATTGAATATTCTTGCAATATATTTTGCAGATTATAGATAAGCTTAAAATTACAAGTTGCTAAAGAAATATTCTAAGAAAATTACAGCCTTAATTTCTATCTGTATACTTTAATATATATCTTCACAAAACAAACATAATGTAATGAATAATTTACTAAGTTTCTAGCCTGCCTTATAAGCTTGGTTTTGTTTTCGTGATTTTATTTAACTCTGCAACTGACTGGAATAATATGTTTTAATGGTTTCTAGTTACTATGCAATTGGATTAACCACATTAGTTTTTTACTTACAATGCTTTTTTCTTCCCCTTCCGTTTATACCTTTACTATCTTTACTTTTTCCAGTTTATTGTGAGATGACATATTAGATTCTTTTCTGAAATAATTCATACCAGACAGAATAATCAACTTGATTAAAAATAGTTCACATAAATCATACTAAGATTATCTATCTTCAGATCAAGTTTCAAAGGACAGCTTCATTATCCCAAAAAATGGAAAATAGAACTTTAAAATCCTACAAGTGAGCCGGGCTCGGTGGCTCAGCTTGTAATCCCGTGCTTTGGAAGGCTGAGGTGAGTGGATTGCCTAAGCCCATGGGTTCGAGACTCGCCTGGGCAACTTGGCGAGCCCTCATCTCTACAATAAATCAAAAATTAGCCGGGCGTGGTAGCGCGTGCCTGTAGTTCCAGCTACTTGGAAGGCTGAGGCGGAAGGATCGCCGGAGTCCAGCAGGTCGAGTCTGCGGTGGCCAAGAGCGGTCACTGCACTCCAGTCTGGGCGACTGAGTGAGACTCCAACTCAAAAAAAAAAAAAAAATCCTACAAGTGTGTGTCAGGAGGATGGTCACTAAAAATAAATGGAAAAGAATATAAAACAACTTTGATTCTACCAATGAACATATGCTCTATTTTTCATTAATTAACATTTCAGATGCCCACAATCATGTTTTAGTAATCTGCTTTTCTAATAAATGTGGCATATTGTTTAATAGTGCTCAAGTACATCTATATTTAGTGCCCATGCACATCTGTAATTATTAGATTTTGGACAAAAGAATAATATTTATTATTAAAATAGACTTTAAGGTTCCATTTAAATATTTGATGTCTTCCCTGATAATGAGTGTGTTTTAGCACTATTTTGAATAAGTGAGGATGTCAGTTTCTGGCATTGCATCACTTCCAGCCTCTCATTATTAGACAAAAATAAAATAACCCACTCACTATCGCATTAATCTTTTAATAGATGATATAAATTCTTCACATTCTGAGTGAAAGAGATACAGTTTTACCTACAAGTTATTGCAATATATTGCTAAAATTACTCTGCTATTTTAATTCTATAGAATGTATTTGAATACATGTATACACATAAATTAGTAAGTTATATTGACCTTATAAAAAGGTACAGTATGAGTTTCTAATTCTTAATTTTATTTTTCTAAACAAGAAGGTTTTTTTAAAACTATTTATCTGCATTTATAGGTTTACTACCTACTGTGTTTTATTTTACATTAGTCTTTCTTATAGATAATCTCTTAAGACATTGTATTTTCTTCAAATAATTTATATAATGATTTATTATTAAAATGTTTTTCTATATTATTTTTTTCTAATATTTTCCAGCATCTGATATTTGTATTACCTAATTAATATTCTCTATCTATGAGCTTTCTCCAAATATGGGATTCGACTCTCACCTGGTATACAAAGAGTCAGATCAGTTCATTCATTGGGAAAATATTCAGAGAATCATTATCTCTATGGGACTGCAATGAATATTCCTAAGTGAAACACTGGGTAGATTTTGACAAAAGGAATCTTAAAACAAATCTCCACAGAACTTACCCATGTCTACTTTCCAATTTTCCAAAATTCCCTAGGAGCTCTTCTGGTACACTTCTGCTAGTAGCAGTGTTGGAGCAAATAGGATACACTAAGTCTTTCATTGTTTTAACCCACGGAGAGAATGTTATGTATGTCCTCAAGGACAGGCATATAAAAAGTAGACATGATGTTATTTTGTTTTAAGCTATGTTTTATGAGAAAAATTGGGGAGACAAAAGAGATTGCCTATGTTAACAGTAGAGTCAAATTATGAACCAACAACTTCAAGATAAATAATCCTTAAAGAATACTGGGAAAACCAGAGCATGAATAAAGTTTAAATAACTTTTAGTCTCAACATACAGAAAATCTATATAACCATAATTGACCATAAAATATCCAGGACCCTATAGAAAAACAATAATTTATCTATAAAGATTCATTACAATTTTGACTCAAAATTCCAACAACTTTGCATGTAAAAAATAGTTATAATTATTTATTAAAGAATAGGTAATGAAAAGAAACTAAGACACTTCTGAAAAGAAATAAAATGAATGAACATTGTCTTTATAAAATCAAAGATTAATTAAGACAATATATTACAGGTGTTATAATAAATAAACAAATCTCATAATGAAAAGGAGAAACCAGAAGCAGATCAATAAATATGTATAAATTGTGTGTATTGTAGAGCTTTCATTGTATTTCCATGTGGGAAATTAAGGAATTAAGGAATACCAGTATATAATGCTAGAAAAACTATATATATATATATATATATATATATATATATATATATCCCATATTACACCAAACACAAAAAACAATCCAGAAAAACAAAAAACAAAACTATCCATCCCTGTGGCCTAAAACACAAAACATATACAATTAGAAGACAATAAAAAGTTTCAGCGACATTATTAAACTATAAAGATAATAAAGATCATTGTTTTAAAATTAAACTTTCTTTTTTTTTTTTTTTTGAGTTGGAGTCTCACTCTGTCGTCCAGACTGGAGTGCAGTGGCCGCTCCCGGCCACCGCAGCCTCCACCTGCTGGGCTCCGGCGATCCTTCCGCCTCAGCCT
>CAUYQG010118694.1:0-11523 GCA_963574415.1 Tarsius wallacei | reverse complement strand
TTTTTTGAGTTGGAGTCTCACTCTGTCACCCAGACTGGAGTGCAGTGGCCACTCCCGGCCACCGCAGCCTCGACCTGCTGGGCTCCGGCGATCCTTCCACCTCAGCCTTCCAAGTAGCTGGAACTACAGGCGCGCGCCACCACGCCCGGCTAATTTTTCGATTTATTATAGAGATGAGGTCTCGCCAAGTTGCCCAGGCGGGTCTCGAACCCGCAGGCTCAGGCAATCCACTCACCTCAGCCTCCCAAGGCGCGGGATCATAGGCTGAGCCACCCAGCCTGGCTTATCTTCAGATTCTATCCATGGCTCCCTTCCCCGAAGCCACGGCTTACACCAGGCCACAGAACATCTCATGTGGACCCCTGCACGGGTCTCCCAATTGACCAGCCTCTGAGCCCCTCACACTGTAGCCAGCAGGGTCACTTGGAGACCAAAACCTGACATGCTATTCCTCCAAGGTCATTAGCAGTCAAGGACCCCACACCACCCAAAAGGAAAAGCAAAAAGGCACTTAGAAAGAGAGGCCAGAAAATAGGAAAACCAGTTCCCCTATGAGAAAAGAAATACAAATGGCAAAAACATATTAAATGATTCCTAAACTTATTTGTAATTAAACAAATGAAAACCAAAACAGGTAGCCAGGCACATTGGCTCATGCCTATAATTCCAGTGCTTTAGAAGGCCGAGGTGGGAGGATCACTTAAGGCCAGGGCTATATATCAGCCTGGGCAACACAGCAAGACCCCATCTGTAAAAAATAAAATGAAAGTAAAAATTTGCTGAATGTGGTGGTGCACACCTGTAGTGGCTTGGGGACTCCCACTCACAGTCTGAGGTGGTGAAGTCGTGACCAACGGGTGAAGCTTTTGGAGGGCACCGTAAACAACATCACTCTCCATCCACAGCCTGCTGCTGGAGAGGCCCCTGAGGGGAGCACTTATAAAGGTTCTCCAAAATATCTGCTGGGAAGGTGCCGTCCTACCCTGAGGACAACCCCAGATGCCCGGAAACAAGGTGCCTGCCAAGAAGGAATCGGTGGGTCCATTACAGTTCGTCTGTCCAACTAAATGCTCCATAGTCATGACAAGCATGGGGCAGAACGGAAATGAAACTGGGTCAGAAGAAGGAGCCACAGATCCCTGTGGACAGCCCCATACCTTTGGTGTAAAATTTTAAAAGCATAGACTTATCCTCACAGGTATGTGCATGGAAAATATTTCTGGAAACATACACCAAAAACCCATTAAATGAAATTGCCTTTGGCGAGAGACAGGTGGAAAGGAGAAGAATTTTACTTTTCATCTTGTCTTTCTCTGTTCTGCTTGGATTTCTAATTGTGTGCATAAAAATATCTTAATTTTTGAGGCCAATCTACTTGTCTTAACACTTTTCTACATTAAAAAAAGAATCAAAATCAATGCATTTTCAAGATAAACAAAAACCTTCATTGCCCCAGGGTAAAGTCCATACCACTGAGCACTGCACCCGCATCCGCTCACGATGGCAGCGACCAGAGTTGACCCCGTCAACTTTCGACGCCCCTTGTGCTCTCTTCTCTCTGAGCTTGGCACATAGTAGGTTTTATAAACATTTTGTTGATCAGCTTGACAGATGACGGACTGAACCAAATGAACAGCTGGCAGCCCAGGCCTATCCCTAAAGCAGGCCCGTGTGTGGGGTGGGATTCCTGGGCCGCGCCCCAGACGCTGGGCCCCAGGGCCTGTGGAGGCAACCTGGAGGTGCAGACAAAGCAGCCGGCAGCAGAGCCGCCCGCTCGACTCCAAGGTGGCTTTTATTTCCTCTTCTGCGGGTGCCAAGTCCCTGAACAAATATTTTCCTGGAGTGGAAGAACAGCTTAGCTCCCAGCCTTAAGTGCTGGAAACACCGGCTGGGTAGGGCAGGTTCCAGGAACCAGAGGAAGCTGGGCCTGGTCTGGGCTCAGGGAGGAGGGGTCCCGAGGACTGCCCTCCAGGCAGTGCCCATCCTCCCGCATTTCTGAGGAGGGGGCCTGCCCTACTCTCCAACGTACCCCACCTCAGGCCCAGAGAAGCAGCCTCGCTCTCTTGCTGTCTGTGCTCTGCTCTGCATGCAGCTGTAAGGGGCGTTTGCCCTGGGCCTCTCTGCCCATAAATTAGAATCCTCTGGGATTCTGAAGAGAACGTAGGCCATGTGGGCCTCCCTCCTTTTTGCTGAAAAAGCTACAGTGAGGTTTTAAAGGAACTAATTAGAATCTCAGAAGCTCTTTTATAAGCGTTTTTTTCCCTTTAACTTTCTTATTGAGGAATAGCCTGCTCAGAGTACACTCATCTAAGTGCATAGCCTGATGATTTACTTACATATACGTTCACCCTTGTAATCACCACCCACATCAAGCCAGAGAACATTTCCGGGACCCCAGAAGGTTTCTTTGTGTCCCTGCCTAGTCAATGTCACACCCACTGCCAGAGGAACCCACTGGCTTCTCTTATCATCAATTCGTTTTGCCTGTTCCTGAAGGTCCTATAAATGGAATCATGCAGCATGGACTTGTCATGGCTGGTTTCTTGTGACTAATATATGGCCTGTGAAGTTCACCTATGTTGTACGTATCCGTAGTTTATCCTATTTTATTGCTGAGTAGTATTCCATTGCATTAATAAATGGTTAGACAATTAAGTTCGAGAACGCATCCTAGACAAAGTGCTACATAACTCACAGCTGAATATCACTATAGTCACTTTCAAAGTACTGCCCTTGGGAGGCTATGCACTGATACCCGTGCCTAGTCCACCCATCAAAGTAATTTTGGAGCTTTTTCTGGAATGGTCATCACAGCTGTCATCTTGAGAATATCAAAGTTTGAATTACAGCAACGAACAAACATTAAATTTCTTATTAAACTTGGCAAAAGTGGAAAAGAAATCAGGGACATGTTAGTCCAAATTTATGGGGATAATGCCATGAAGACAACGGCAGTGCACAAATGGATTAAGTGTTTTTCTGAGGGGAGAAAAAGCATCACTGATGAAAAGAGGTCAGGACAGCCAGTGATGAGTAAAACTGATTAAAACATTGTAAAAGTTCATGAAATTGTCCATCAAAATCATTGGCTGACTGTGAGAAGTATAGCAGACCAAATAAATATCAATAGAGAAACAAAAAAATCTTAACTGAAAATCTTGGCCTGAGAAAGGTGTGTGCAAAAATGATCCTGAAGGAGCTCTTGCATCAGGACAATGCACCAGCTCACACAGCACTGTCTGTGAGGGATTTTTTTTAGCCAGTAGACAGGTAACTGTATTGGAACACCCACCTGATCTGACCCTCAATGACTTTTTTTTTACCTGAAGATAAAGGAAATATTAAAAGGAAGACATTTGATGGCATTTAGGATGTCAGATGACAGCTCTGACAGCCAATCCAGAAAGAGTTAAAAAATGGCTTTGATGGATGGACTAGGCACTGGCATCAATGCGTAGTTTCCCAAGGGGAGTACTTCAATGGTAACCGTAGTGATATTCAGCAATGAAGTATGTAGCGCTTTTCCTAGAATGAGTTCATGAATTTAATTGTCACACCTTGTTTGCTCCAATTCATTTATCCATGTGATGGATGTTTTGATTACTTTCAGGGTTTGAACTCCGATGAATAAAACTATGGGCATTCTTTCACATACCTTTCAGCAGACATATGCTCTCATTCTGCTTGGATCATAGGATAGGTGTATGTTTAGCATTAGTAGATACTGTCAGGGGTTTCCAAAGAGTTCTTGCTGATTCATACTCCCTCCTACAGCCTCTGAAAGCACCTATTACTCCACCTCCCCCAGCACGACATTATCCACCTGTAAGTTCAGTCTTTCTGGCAGTGGTGTATGTGGTGCTGTCTTCCATTGTTAATAAGCTACTAGAAGTTGCTTGACTTTCAGAGCAGGATAGCAGCACCAGCCAGCCATGATGAGCACCCCAAAGGCAGAGACCCCCCCCCAATACTTACAATGAGCCCAACACACACCACGAGTACTAATGGGGGAATGCAGCAATGCTGGGGGTGGAAGACAGGAAGCCAAATACCTTGGTGGGGCCCGCCCACCATCAGCCTACCCCCAGAGGGATGTGGGACAGCCATCCTCAAGGCCTAGCTCTGGGCCTACTGTCCCTTCTGCCCTTGACCACTAGGACAGCCTTGGTGGGGTGCTTTTACCCTCAGGCTTCCCTCCGGAACAGGTACCAGTGGGAGAGCTAGGTGAGAAAGGACCGTGTCTCCAGGAAGTGCCAGTCCTGCCTCTTAAGTCTCAAACCCGCCTCTCCAGCCAGCGTCCTACACGATCAACCCTCACCTCTGTTGTGTGTCAGGGACTTGGCCCCTCGTCAATTCTCATCTTTCCCAAAGCCCCTCAGGGGGCTCCCCTCTCCCACAGGTAGCTGGCCCTGCCTTACCACATTCCAGCCCCTCCCCTCACCTGGGAGCACTTCATACCATAGGAGCCTCTTGAATCCTTACTGCTACCCAAGTTGTGCCTGGAATGCCCTCACCCTTGTTTGAGAGGCCCACTTGAACATGTCCTTCTAGATGCAGTTCGACCTCCCCGGCACCTCCTTGACCCAGACACCAGGTGGGTTAGGTGACCTGTGGCCCCCTGCAGCCCACACTGCGTGCCTCTGTCACTGATACCTCTTTCGTTTGTCTGTGTCCCTCAGGCCACAACCTCCCTGCCCAGGGTCTCTATTCTGGCTGTGAAAACATATTCAGAGCAAAACCCCAGAGGGAGGCAAGGCCAAAAAATGCAATTTAAAACAGAAACCATATGCACATCAAGAGTGCAACACAATCTAAGAGAATATGGCTCATTCGTTCGGAAAATAACTTGAAAGAACTCTTAGTGGAAAAGCCAGTGAGTTCCCCAGGCCCCTGCAACATACAAGCCACACTCTCGGGGCACACTTTAGGCCTGATCTAAAAATAAAATAGCACCCAACTGCTCCCCTCCCAGGTGGGAGTGTGGGAAAGTGGAGAAGGGGATGAGGTTTGGGGACACAGGGTAGCAGGCTGAGGCCTGAGGGGATGTGGACAAACATCGACTGAGGCACAGGTGCCTGAGGAACCCAAGAGGACGGTTAGATCCCTCTACACTCCCGGTTCTTTACTATTGTCTCAAACACAACAGTCTGCCGGCATAGCCCTGTCAGCAGGATCAAAAGGCGGGAATGGAGTGCAGTTCAATCGACTTGGATGTGATGAGAGGAGGCAGTCCAAGGGACTGGGAACTTTTCAGGTCCCACATGGTGGGGACATTGTGATTAATAAAAGTACTAAGGCCGGGTATGGTGGTTCATGTCTATAATCCTAGCACTTTGGGAGGCCGAGGCGAGAGGACCAACCTGAGCAACGTAGCAAGACCTCATCTCTACAAAAAAATTTAAAAAATTAGCCGGGGGTGGTGTGCACACCTGTAGCCCCAGCTATTTGGGAGACTGAGGCAGAAGGCTCACCTGAGCCCAGGAGGTCAAGGCTGCAGGGAGACGTGATGGTGCCATTGCACTCCAGCCTAGATGACAAAGCGAGACTCCGACTTAAAAAAAAAAAAAAAAAAAAGCCAGGCTCAGTGGCTCAGCCTGTAATCCCGCGCTTTGGGAGGCTGAGATAAGCAAATTGCCTGAGCCCACGGGTTCGAGACCTGCCTGGGCAACTTGGCAAGACCTCATCTCTACAATTAAAAAAAAAAAATTAGCCAGGCGTGGTAGCACACGCCTGTAGTTCCAGCTACTTGGAAGGCTGAGGCGGAAGGATCGCCGGAGCCCAGCAGGTCGAGGCTGCAGTGGCCGGGAGCGGTCCGGACAGAGTGAGACTCCAACTTAAAAAAAAATAAAAATAAAAATAAAGGGTATTAATATCTGGGTGGCCAATTATACAACTGGGTCCTTGCTGTTCAGCCCAAGGACTGGCAGAAAATAGGCAATGGGTGTTCAGTGTTTGCGGAGTGAATGAACGACCCGCAGGACTTTGTATTAGCCTCCAAACCCTTTGAAGCACCGTGTTGGGGAAGAACAGAATTCCCCACCCTGCAAAGCCACCTGGAACCTGCAGTTCCTGCCCCACAGGCAAGTGTAGAGGCTGTAAAGGAATGGTCTCTCCCCTTTGCACTGCCCAGAACATACCTGGACCTGGAGTTAGGGCTGACCTGCAGCAGAGCCAGAGTAGGCCAGCAGCCTGAATGAGAGTGAGGATATGGAGGCAGCTAGATGCCTTAAAAGACTGGGCAGGCGGGGGTAGCCTTGCAGTGTGCTGTATGTCCTCAACCCCCAGACCTTTCAGGGCTGTTTTTCTCTAATATGCAAGTGACTTTTTTGGACCTCTGGCACTTAAGACTGTTTGCTAGTGAGTTGTCAGAAATTGCACAATGAGCAAATGGAACAGATAGCAAACTCTGAGTCAGAAGGGAGCCCCTCCGTCTTAAGGAACAAGGAGTGATGGGCAGGAGTAGGGCAGAGAGTGCTAGGAGGAAGCGAGAAATTGAAGGCCTGCCCCAGGCATGGGCGAAGAGGGCAGAGGCCTCAGTCTTCCATGACAGCAGTGCTCATTCCCCTGCTCTGTACCAAGCCAGAGTTCAGCCCAGAGTCAGACTGCCCCCCACAAGAAGGCAAGAGGCCAGGACATCACCAGGCCAAGAAGACACTCAACCACCACCACAGCAGCCTGTTGCCAAGGTGTCAAGTACCATTTATTGCAGTTATACAAATGGGCCCAGCCAGAGGTTTGGGCGCCGTCGAATGGACCAGCAGATGAGCTGGGTCAGCAACCCCCACCCCCACCCCAAGTCCTGTCCAGTCATACACTCTGAGCAGAAGGTCCCAGTATCCAGCACAGGGCATAGGCTCCCTTCATTTGGCAGTGTGTCTCTGATCCACAGAGCAGCCCACTATTCAGAGTGGCTGAAAGAGTCGCTGGAACGTTGTCAAATTAAATAAGCAGATAGGAGTCCCCGGGAGCCCTGAGCTGGGGAGGGGTCTCTGGTCCCAGCAGCGGTGTGGGGGGAGGGTATCCAAGATGTCTGTGAGGCAGGCCTCAGTTCCACACTTTCGAGGGGCTGCAACCTCAGGTCAAGCCATGCTGGGGTCATCTACCTTCTTTAGCCTTTTAGAAGATGGAGCTCGGAGCTTGGCAACACAGAAATTTACATGAGCCTTATAAAACCTTGGCTGAGCCTACTGACCTCCAGAATTTCAGCCGAAACAAAAAGCCAGATAAACCAGAGAGATGCTGGGCCCGGAATCCCTCCCCACGGGAAAGATGAAGGCACAGAGATGCGAGCCATGTTTCCCAAAACGTTGGTGTTTGCAGAAGAGGTTGGTCACATCCACACAGAGGGCAGAAGCAGAGGCAGTGGAGTTCACAGGACTACTTTATATTAAAGTTTATTACATTTTGAAAATCTACTATACAGGGAAAAACCCATTGGATTAAGTAGAGTTTTGCCAAAAGCAAAAGACTATCACTCTTTGGAAAACATTCCTGATTCCAGCCCTGGGTGGGGCCGCAGGAGTTAACGGTGAGCCTGGTCCTGGGTGAAGGCGCTCAGAGCCAGCTGTGCCCACGATGCCTCTTGTCAACTTCCAGGAGGATGCATCCCCCAGAGACGTCACCAAAGACAGGATGGGTACGGTCTGCAGGAGCACCTCTGTCCCCCGCCACCGTCCCACAGTCTCTCCTTGTGCAGCCTGAGCCAACAGCATTCACTTCTCACACAGGCTTCTCTGACATCATGGCAGCATGGCCCTGAGCTCATGGACACAGACGTGACTGCTCAAAAGAGGTGGCAGCCTGGAGTGGCCAGCCCGTCAACGGGCCACCAAAAATGGGGCCACCATATAGCCCATACCCTGTTGCACACATGAGTGACAAACTCAGAGACAACACACAAACTAAGCCTACGTTTTGGCTTCCAGATTTGGTTTTCCTAGTCAAAAAAAAAAAAATCTTCTTAACCCTGATGCTGTCTCCTGACCGTAGATTAGGGAAATAAGATGGGGGATACCAAATCAACTTACCTCAGAAGTAACAAAGTCTACTGGGGCTATGAACAAAGAAACTAGAGGAAACATGTGCAAAAACGAGTTGATATCTAAATTAGACTCCCCCAGAAACAAAGTGAATTCTGATGGAGCCCTGAAATCCTCTCCCCATCACTCAGTGGCCAACGCCCCCAAGACGGTTGGTGCTACGAGTAAGTGCTATAGATGTGTCAGCCCTAAGCCCCACCCACAGCATCTTTCAGCCACAGAGGGCCATCCAGGTCCAAGGCAGCCAGGTCCCTTTTCTTTCCAGAGCTGGGCCTGGGGAGGGGCTGCTCCAGTCTGGAGAAACCGAGTCAGAATGGTGAGATGCCAAGTGCTGGCTGTGGTGGAAAGGTCATGAGAGAAACCCTTTGTGCCCCAAGTCTCCAGGCAGAAGTCAGAGAAGCAGAGGGGAGCTCCCCAGCACACCCCAGGACTCCGTGGGCAGGGATGGCCGGAGGGGCCAAAGTGCTGGGGAGGCAGCAGGGGAGGCCAGGGCCTGCAGTTCTTCACGGAAGAGGCAAGTGGGGGCCTAGAGAGTGGC
This sequence comes from Tarsius wallacei, assembly GCA_963574415.1. Taxonomy (NCBI): domain Eukaryota; kingdom Metazoa; phylum Chordata; class Mammalia; order Primates; family Tarsiidae; genus Tarsius; species Tarsius wallacei. The sequence continues at coordinate 2,946 of CAUYQG010118694.1, read as the reverse complement.
AGGGGGAGGGGGAGAATGGCTCCCCCGTCAGGCGTAGAACTCCTCTTGCTTGGTGGGTTTCTGGTAGGCCCCACCATTGGCTTGTTTCGGCTCTTCCAAGGAGTAGCTGCCCTCGTCCTTCTTCTTCATGCGGTACAGCATGAAACCCACCAGGCACACAGCAAAGATGAGCCCCACCAGGCCTCCGGCAATGACTCCTAGGGTGGGCAGACAGGCCGGCTCAGTTGGGCAGATTCCTGGGTTCTACAGCAGTCCCCCCTCCCACAGTGGCCAGCCCCACAATAGGGCTAGAAATGGCCCCCCCACCCCAGAGCAGCAGTTTGTCCCCTCCCGTCCCTGACCACCCACCTGAGGAAAAACTCACCTCCTAGGACCTCCTTCCTGTCCAGGAGGCTCTGTGAGGCCCCCTGATCCACTGGAGGCTGGTTCCGGTGGTCAGGCTCCACAGCCACCACAGCTGTGTTCTCCCCAGAAGTTTCAAAGGTAAAGTCCTGTTAGAGGGGTGGGGAGAGAGAGATCAGGTCGGGCTGGGCCACTGCCAAATCCAGAAGCACTTTCTGTCCCTCAGATCTCTGCTGCCGCCCACTCAGACACAGCTAAATTCAATCTCCTGGACCCCAAACCCAGGCCCTCTTGCCTCGTCACACAGGATCCTGGCTGGAGGGTGGCATAGATATCACAAAAAGTGATACGAAGCACCATTTTTGTATGGAGATAAGTAGATTTTAGTGTAAAATGTAAAATTCCCATGATACTATAAGATAAAAAATAAGACTTGGGCCAGGCACAGTGGCTCACACTTGTAATCCCAGCACTTTGGTAGGCCAAGTTGGGAGGATTACTTGAGCCAAGGAGTTCAAGACCAACCTGGGCAACACAGCAAGACCTTGTCTCTACGAAAACAAAAAAGATTAGCCAGCTGTGGTGGCATAGTCCCAGCTACTCAGCTGTGGTACCTGTAGCCTCAGCTACTCAGGAGGCTGGAAGGATCGCCTAAGCCCAGAAGGTTGAGGCTGCAGTGAGCTGTGATGGTGCCACTGTACTCCAGACTGGGAGACCCCAAATCAAAAAAAAAAAAAATGAAGAAAACTGGTAGAACTTTCACACTTGCAGCAGCAGGGTGGGACAGACCTCACATACGTTTGGCAAACCCTTGAGTGATCATTAAGGACTCTTTTGCTCTGACCTCATGATTAGTCTGTCCTGCTCCAGGTGAGGCCCTGAGGGCAGGAGAAGGTGGGCTCCTATGCCCTGACTTCATGGTAAGGAAATCAGTAGGCTCACAGAGTGCCAGGCACTAGAGGCCACCCTACCCACTGGACCCCCAATGTCACAGAAAATGCAAAGGCAGCTCACCTGCTCTCCAGAGCCCTCTCCTGCTGGGAGCTGATTGGAGGTTCCATCCTCAACAGCCTTCTCAGTGGCAGAGGGAACCCTGCCCTCCACGCTGGGAGTGTGAGGGTCAGCTTGGCCAGGTCCTGTGGGAGCTGAGGTCTCATGGTGGCCAGGCTGTGTGTCCTTGTTGGGGTGAGAGGTGGCAGGCACCTGGGCTGTGGTGGCTCTGGCTGTTGAGGCCTGATGGGTGGTTGGGAGCTGTGTGGTCTCCCTGGGCGTGAGGGTGGCCTCCTGCTCCCGGGCAGTGAGGCCAGGATCCACTTCTGACAGGACTACAGCCTCTCCCTTCTCTTGTCCCTCTCCTGCCAGCTGGACGGAGGTGGAGGTGGCCAGGGCCTCTGGGCCAGTGGGCTCTGGAGCTGTGGGTGTGGCTGTCAGGAGCCACATGTCCTTCCAGGTGGAAGGGGTCTGTTGTGATAAGGTGATATCTCGCAAAGCACCTGCAGGGCCAGAGCAGAGTGTGTCAGGGGTGGTAAGGTTCCAGAGCTCCTGGACCAGCCAGGCTTGGGCTGTGAGGAAAGCCAGCACCTGGGTGAGGACCCGGGCTCTGACTCTCAGGTCAGCAAGCACAGCAACTCTTCCTGCCACAAGAAGCCCTGACTCGGGTGGAGCTAACCAAGGCTAAACTTGACTGGGAAAACAGATGAGGAGAGCTGCCCTTTCCTGCTGCATGTTTCTGGGGAGAGCCTGGTCTCTGGAGCCATAAGAAAGGTGCCACAGCTACCTGAGAAAGGGCTTTCTGGTGACCATGCATGTTGGGGTAGGCAACCCTCAGGGGCACGACTGCTTTACTTAATTGCCCCCAATGCACACACCTCTCTGGCCCTCTCCCTGCCTCACCTGCCCTCCCACAGAAAGGTCCCTGCTCCCAAGAACAGATGCTGTATACTACCTTGTAACTCCCAAGCCTCTGCCTAGGCCACTTCCTCAGCCCTCCTTCCTTAGCTCTCGCCCCTTTTCCACTTAAGAGCTACCTCCTAGCTGGCCTCAGTGGCTCAGCCTGTAATCCCTCGCTTGGGGAGGCTGAGGTGAGTGGATTGACTGAGCCCGCGGGTTCAAGACCCACCTGGGCAACTTGGCGAGACCTCATCTCTACAATAAATCATAAAATGAGCCGGACGTGGTAGCGCGTGCCTGTAGTTCCAGCTACTTGGAAGGCTGAGGTAGAAGGATTGTCTGAGCCCAGCAGGTCGAGGCTGCGGTGACTGGGAGCGGCCACCGCACTCCAGTCTGGGTGACAGAGTGAGACTCCAACTCAAAAAAAAAAAATCACAATGGGTTTTACATATCTCACACCATCACACCTAAAGGTGTAACAATATTTCCTGAGTATCTTCAAGTATCTCAGTCAGCATTCAAAAAATGTTATTCATATTTTCTTCTCTTTTCTTTTTTTTTTTTTGAGTCGGAGTCTCACTCCGTCTCCCAGGCTGGAGGGCAGTGGCACACTCACGGCCACCCCAGAGTCGACCTCCTGGGCTCAGGTGATCCTTCTGCCTCAGCCTTCCAAGTAGCCGGAACTACAGGCGCATGCTACCACACCCAGCTAAG
>CAUYQG010118693.1:0-10665 GCA_963574415.1 Tarsius wallacei | reverse complement strand
CCATATATGGCCATTCCCTTTTCTCTGCATCCTTGTCAACATCTGTTATTTTTTGACTTCCAACTAATAATAGCCATTCCAACTGGTGTGGGATGATGTCTCATTGTGGTTTTAATTTGCATTTCTCTGATGATAGGTGATGTTGAGCATTTAAAACTGAAGATAGGTTCTTTGCCTCATACTTTTTTATATCACCTTTGCATCCTCACCTGAGAACAGCGGATGATAAAACATGAAAGGAGTCCTCAAGAATACAATAGAATTCTGTGATTTTAAAATTTAGCAAGGATCTTGTTCCATTATTTACTTAAAAGAATGGCTTGAAGTGTCCCAGGTAAAACAATGGTTAGGGGCTAGATTTGGAGAAAAGCCCATACCTTCACCTACTAGAACACCATTATAGATCTGTTCTCCAATGAGTGGTCCAGCTTTATCCCATGGCAGCCAAATGTACATGCTTTTCAGAGGTACTATGCCCTGAATTAACATTAAATGAAGTTAATATTTTATAATAAGAAATTAGTTCACCACACAATGTAAGTCATTTATCTTTCTCTCAAACTGAGGATAATAATAGAAATATTATTCTCACAGATCTCTCAAGTCATAATATGAATTATCTCATTCATTCATTCATTTGACTTATTCTTTATTGAGGGTCTACTATATGCCAAAAACTGTTCTTGTTCCTGAGAAGACAGGAGCAACAAGGAAACATAATATCTACTTTTAAACATTGATCATCTCTGGTAGTACAGGAATTCATGTGTTAGTATAGAATCACTGATGTATTTGTGTACATATTTTTATGCATGCCCTGTAAAGTCTTAGCTTTTAGTGAGTTCTGAGATGAGGTGGGTAAACAGTACATGGAAGCCCAGATGCTGGAGGGCTGGCCAAATCTAGCAGACCCCGAGCATCAGCGTGGGCTAGGATTGCAGGGGACCCAACGAAGACACTGTCCTTGGAGGAGCACAGCATAAAACCCTGGAAAGTGATTGTAGTGTTTAGGATGGTCATGAATGCAATGAAGAAAATATTGATGACATATTTTGAAGGCGAAATCAATAGTCATGTTGATTTTTTTAGATAGGTGTTAAAGAACGGGGACTATAAGACAGCCCCCCCCGCCCAGCATTCTGATTTTAGGAAATCAGGGAGGATGCTGTGATTTACCAGGAAAGTAAACGCCAGTGGATAAATCTTTTTTTTTTTTTTTTAATGTGAGAAGGCCATGAGTTCTCTTTAGGATGTATTAAGGTCAGGATCCCTGGAAGACATCTACTCATGAAGTTCTCTACAAGTCATATTCACCTAAAGAAGCCTAGGAGGCAGTTGAGGTCCTGGAACTCAGGAGACAGAGAAAAGTCATATTTGAATATGTTGAATGTGTTACCATATATACATATATCTATATATGGTAACAGAAGTCCTGGAGTAAATCAGATCAATCCTTTAAAAATACGAAGTCTGAAAAAAGAAAGAGCATTTAAAAGAGAGTCCAAAGTAAACCAATTAAGAGAGTTTTAGAGAAACAGGAGGCTGCAAGAAGACTGAGAAAGAGAAACTAGATTTAGAAGGAAAACCAGAAGCTTGTATTCTTATGAAAGTCAAGTAGAGCATGCTCTGAGAGTTTCCTTGTGGAAATGGAGCACTATAATTACAGGAGAAGCTACTCATTCAGGCACAGAAACACAGACTCTAAGGAAGTTGCAAACTGCATCGTTAGAGCAAATGTGAAGACAGACAAAACTTTCCTTGGTTTCCCTTTCCTATGTAAGAAATATTACTGTGTGGAACATTAAAATGGGAATCGAATATTTTAGACAAAAGAAATGAAAATAAATAAAATTGCTAGTACCCCAATGCACTAGAGATAAATTATGCATTCAGGACATGGGTGTGGAACAGTAAGGAACAGAACATATCAACTGCTCATATCTTCAGTTCGTTGGTAAACAGACCTGGAAAAGGCTGTATTTTCTCTGGGCAGTTATGGGATGTTCAGATTAGCAAAATACACTTTGTAAAAAGCAGAGTAAATAGACTGCTATTGGGGGATAATTAAATGAATGATTAATGAGACTGAAGGGCACGGACTGACTTTATGCAAGGGTTTAGTCAATAAATATTTGCCAAATACCTACGTGTGGTGCATACAAGGGAAAACGGCTGGCTTAGTAGGAAATGTAACAGAAGTGACTTGAAATTGTGTTGAATTTGCCCTAACCAAACAGGGCGCTTCACCAACCTGGAACCCATGAATTCTTTTCTTGGCTTTTTCTCAGAAGCACTTACTCAATAGGCTTCCCTGTGAAACTGTATATTTTAATTGGATGGTTGACCTTTAATTATATTCTGACCATTAATTGATTCAAATGTCACTCAACCTAGCTCCCGAGACAATCGTTAATTTGTCTGAAATTCTCCTCCTCGTCTTTGAATTTAGTAAGTTTCAGAATTGCTGTAGACACCACAGAATGGTCACGTACTTTCTTCTTGTGCCAGTTTTGTGTATTGTTTATTCTGAAAAATATTTTTCTCAATATGAATTTAACATGTTTGTTTTAGAAAATTGGAAGGTGCCTCCAAATATAAAGAATAACACTCAAAATTACAAATAATTCCATCACATAGAGATAATTAGCGAATCCGTTGACATATTTCTTCATCAGTCTCTCTTCCACTTCCTCTTCTACACACATAGTAAATTCATACCAAAGTTATGTGCCATGATGCATACATCTTGCTAGCCTATCTTTTTATACACATTTTCTGTACTTCGCCAAGCCTTACAATTTTCTTCTACAACATGGTTTTTAATGGTATGCAGTTGGATCATATAAACACTGTGAATTAAGTATTCTTTCTCTCTCTCTCTCTTTTTTTTTTTGAGGTAAGTTCTCTCTCTATAACTTAGACTGCAGGCTAATGGTGTGATCATGGCTCACAGCAGCTCTGAACTCCAGGGCTCAAGTGATCCTCCTGTCTCAGCATCTCAAATAGCTGAGAATAAAGGTGAATGTCGCCACTTTCAGCTAGTTGAAACAAAACCAAAAAAAAATTGTAGTGACAAGGTCTCACTATGTTGCTCAAGCTAGTTTTGAACTCCTGGCCTCAAGCGATACTCCTTCTTTGGCCTCCCAAAGCGCTGGAATCACAGGAGCAAGCCATTAAGTGTTCTTAATACAATTTACTATTTTACATAAAATTTCACTAGCTTTTTCTAATTTTACTACATCATTGTTACATTTTTTTATTAGGATGGCAATAAATATCTCATGACAAAAATGTTTTTGCACATGCCCTTATTTCTTTTTAATTTAGATTTTTATCTGTCCCATATCCTCAAATTTTAAAAAGTCGGGTTATCTGGAAGGCTTGTAGGAAAACAGCAATATAACCCTCAATACATTCCTTCTGATTTTTTTTCTAGATACAATGACTTTCAACTCTTTTAGATGGTTCTTCTGGCCGTGTTCATCCATGTTATACTAAATAACTGTGATTCCATTGCTTCACCTTGGTTTTATTGTATTTTATTTTATTTTGAAGATGTGGGGTACAATTTGGGATTAGGTAGATAAGTGGTCATTGTACAGGTAAAGTTTGGGACTACCTTTGGTCCCTGCTTTGTCTGGTTTGAGATCAGGTATGCATATTGATATTATGTGCCTCCCACCCTTCTCTCCCCTAGCAGCATCCCACTACTGCCAAACCCTTTCTTATAGTGTTATGATAAATGCTCAGGGTCCACTTATAAGTGAGAACATGTGATACTCAGTTTTTTGTTTCTGTGATAGATCACTAAGTATGTTAGACTCTAAATCCATCCAAGTTGCTGCGAAGTCCATCATTTTGTCCTTATTGATGGCTTGGTTATTCATCTTTGGTTTAGAAGGTGGGAGTCTGTGTAAGTGTGTCTCTCCGTTACACACTTCAAACCCCCATGAGAATACACATACACTGTCCATGAACCCAATCTTCCATCATCATATTATACTTTTTTTATGTTAATATGAGGAGACCTCATAGTTTGACTATACAAGGGAGGACAAAAAAAAATCCTGGATTTTGTATAAAATTGTGTAGTATTCTTATATGTTTAAACTCCTGTCACCTTCAAAGTACTCTCCGTTAGATGCAATACACCCATCAAAACACTTTTCCCACCACTCAAAACAAGTTTTTGAACGTGTCAGTTTTGACGCCTCTTAGTTCTTCTGTCATTTTTTGTTTCACCTCTCCCACATCAGCAAAGCATTTTCGTTTGAGGACTTTTTTTACCCGGGAAACAACGAAAAGTTGCTTAGGGTGAGATAGGGTGAATAGGGAGAAGGGACATGGGAGGGTCATGTTGTTTTTGGTCAAATATGGCTGAACACCCAGCACTGTGGGGCAGGTGTGCTCGTAAATCACCCATCATGAAATGGGCAAATGCTTGAGAGAATCTCAAAAAAAAAAAATTCACTGAAGCCAGATGCAGACTCTCACAACACTAGCTGGTACATGGATGCTGATGGGCTCCTAAAACACTTACCTGGGGGTGAGGTGGGGGAGCCTGTACTACAGAGGGCCCGCCCGCCCTCCCAAAACAATTCTGTTTTTAGGGGGGGTCTCCCCTCATAAGTGCTTTTCTCATCCTGATTGCTTAGGGCAATTCCTGTTGATTATCTGCTTCCTTACATATTTTATTTTGTTATTTAGAATGATAACAGTGCCTCCACATAAATATTTACATTTTTCCCAAAATAATAATTGCTGGCCTCAGGAAGTTTACTAAGGGAGCTCTAAAAATGAGTTCAAATGCAATCCAATTGTTATACAATTTCAAATGGTTGTAATACAGGTTTTAATTTTTTACGATACACATTTGTAATCAAGAACATCTCAAAGTACACTTTAACCGTAACAAGGGTGGCATACGGTTCCTTCATAAATAAATGGACTCCCCAACTGTACTGCCTCCTACATCGTCTGCCAAAAATCTAGAATCTGAAGGATGACTGCCCTTGTAGTTTTCTCTTTCTGTATAAACAGTGGAAACCCATGGCAAAGTCTCTGCTTGAGAGCAGAGACGCACACATCTCCTGCTTCGGTCCCTTGTGCTCACGTGTCCCTGAGCAGAAGGGGGTTTTGCAGTCCTCTGGTTGGTTTGACTTAAGTACAAGAGACACAGACTGTCCCCAAACATTGAGTTCTTTGTTCGCTCGTGTTCTGCACAAGTAATTTTCCTCCTCCTGGGTTCTGTGGGTGCGTACCCTACCTGGCAGCCCCTCTCTCTGACTGCCATGTGGTGTTTGACTGGGACTGTCAGCTTAGCTTTGGGAAAAGAGTTGGCAGGTCAATGGCTCTGAGTAGCAAGGGAGGAGAGTTTCTTCACCAGTTCCTCTCAGTGGCTTAAGTATCTCGGGACAAGCAGGTTGCTTTCTGAATGATCTTTATGAAATAGCATTCCTACCAATTGACTTTTTCTTTTCTTTTTTTTTTTTGAGTTGGAGTCTCACTCTGTCGCCAAGACTGGAGTGCAGTGGCATGCTCCCGGCCACTGCAGCCTCGACCTGCTGGGCTCCGGCGATCCTTCCGCCTCAGCCTTCCAAGTAGCCGGAATTACAGGCGAGTGCTACCACATCCGGCTAATTTTTTGATTTATTGTAGAGATGAGGTCTCGCCAAGTTGCCCAGGCGGGTCTCGCACCCGCGGGCTCAGGCAAACAACTCACCTCAGCCTCCCAAGGCATGGGATTACAGGCTGAGTCACCGAGCTCGGCTTGACTTTTTCAACAATAGTAAAGGATGTATGAGGAGTACCCCCCTAAAAAAAACAATTAATTTTTGGAGGGCAGGCCCCTGTAGTACAGGTTTCCTCTGCAAGGTTGAGTATTCTTGGAACCTGTCGGCATCAGCGTACCAGCTAGTATCGTTGGGAGAGGCTCCATTGGGCTTCCGTGAATTTTTTTTAGAGATTCTTTCCATGATGGATGATTTATGAGCACACCTGCCCACACTGCACTTGGCAGTTTTTTTTCTTTTTTCTTTTTCTTTTCATCAAAAACATCATGACTCCCATGCTCCATCCTTCCTATTCATCCAATCTCAGCCTCAGCGACATTTTTTTGTTTTGTTTGTTTTGTTTTCCCAAATGGAAAAAGTCCTCAGAGGGAGACATTTTGCTGTTGTGGAAGAGATGAAACAAAAAACAGCAGAAGCACTAATAGGCATCAAAATTTCTGGGTTCAAAAGCTGTTTTGAGCAGTGGGAAAAGTGTCCTGGTAGGTGTATTGCACCATATGGAGATTACTTTGAACGTGACTGAGGTTTAAGCATGTGAGAATAAATATACAGTTTTCTATCAATAAATTCTGTTGTTTTTTTTTGCCTCCCCCCTTGTGAAATGATACAGGGCTGAGAAGTAAGCAGTGTACACGATCATGTGCACCTGTCATCCCTGACTGCATTTGGTTGCTCTTTGGGAGTCACTATCTTATTTTTCCCCTAGTTATTCTCAGTTTTTTTTTTTCTTTTAAACTCTTATGGGTTTGCTTGTCTTTTTATGAAAACAGTCTGCTGGTTTTGGCCTGATTCATTTGAAGGCTTAGCAGCTCTTTGGAGTTTGTCCTTGAAGATAAAGGGTAGAGTTATGAAAAACCGTTCTTTTTATTCTCATAGATTTGGTTGTAAGCAATAGGAAAACCTCTATAGTGCTTTCCTGGGTCACTTGCCGGGATATACTCTTTTAAAAAACTAAGCAGGGGATTGTCTGGAAATAAATAAATGGGATACATTTTTTAGAGATCTCTTTCAGAAGTACCTGCAGGCTTCCACTTCAACTTCCTTACATATGTTTTATTATTGTTATATCTCCATAGTTTTCAAGAAACAGACTTATAAAAAGTTCTCTTATACATCTCAGGGCATGTTGCATTTTTTTAAAAATTAGAGAGGGCATTGTGTTATTTTTCTGGTCTGACATAAGTGCTACACTAGAAACTTTTTACATGGTTGGATATCAGTATTCTGAGAATAACATTTTACGAGCATTTCTTGCTTTTAACCAAACTGTTTTATGTCCCCATGGCTGGTTTTGTTTAATATCATTTGTATAGTAAGAAAAAAGGGAAGCAGGCAGGTCATCACACAAAATCTACTCCCTTCAACATTTCCTGGAGCCGTGGAAGGAACTCCTTTGCCATGCTCTCTTCCTTGTTCATTCTGTCACGTTTCTCAGAATTTGAATTCTTAAACTGAGTGCCATCTTGTGTGCAGAGAAGAATGGGTGCTTTAATATACTAGTTCATAGTTGTCTTTGCAAATAATGTACCTTAATATGGCATTCTTTTTTCTTCCCACTAGTTTTGTTAGTATAGCTACAATTTATTATGTACCTACCATATGCCAAGCACTTTGGTAGGGTGGGTACTTTATGGGCTTTACTGCCATATACATTAACTACTTACAGTTGTCTCCACTTTGCAAACAGAGAATAGAATTAAGTGACTTGCCCTTAGTCACAGGACTAATTAGCCTTCAGGGGGATTCTAGCCCAGGCTTCTCAGACTCCAAGCTCCATTTGTTTTCATTGTGCCATGTGGAACTCTGCTTTTTCTCCTTTGTCTATCTGCACCTTTTCCCACTAACCCCAATTCAGATGCTCCCTTGGTCTTTTGCGTTCCTATTATGCAGTTCTCTGAGTTCCAGTATTCCATTTTCTAATCATTTCCCCATCTACCACCTTTATGAATGCATAGTAGTGGAAGATATAAGACTAAACCTTTACGGGCTTCTTCTGTCTAGGCACTCTTAAATAGACTTTGTATCTAAATATCTATTTCTTTCCTTGGGGTATGTATTTTTAGTAGTGTAACAACTTTTTTTTTTTTTTTTTGATTTGGAGTCCCACTCCATCGCCCAGACTGGAGTGCAGTGGCCGCTCCCGGCCACCGCAGCCTCGACCTGCTGGGCTCCGGCGATCCTTCCGCCTCAGCCTTCCGAGTAGCCCGGAATTACAGGCGCGCGCTACCACGCCCGGCTAATTTTTCTAATTTATTGTAGAGATGAGGTTTCGCCTGCCCAGGCGGGTCTCAAACCCGCGGGCTAAGGCAATCCACTCACCTCAGCCTCCCAAGGCACAGGATTACAGGCTGAGCCACCGAGCCCGGCCAGTGTAACAACTTTTATTTTTTAATTAACACGAGACACCAGGAACAGTGACTATTGTTGCATTTTCATAACATGGAGTAACTTTGGCCAAACTAATTTGAAAATATTTGAGAGGATCTTAAGCTATTTGTTGTTAGTGCAGAACATGTCAGAGATTTTAATATGTGAATGCCCCCAAAACTTCTGGGACAGAAATATAGTGTGAAACGTGTTTCAGTATAGATTTTGAAATGAACTTAAATCAAAAGGTTTATGCAATGCATTTGATGATATTTAAGGAAAACATAATGCAATGAAGTTAAGCTATATTAGGTCTTTATGGTTTATCATGCCTGAACACTCAGCCATACCAAATAGATTGTGGGGTTTTTTTTTCTTTTATGGAATTTCCACTCTTTGCTGCAAAGAGTTTGGGCTAAAAATTGACAAGTGCTTTTTAACAAAAGAACACAACACAATTTTTAAGTAGCTGAAACACCTAAATAGTTGATTTATGAAAGAGGAAATACCAGTCTGCAAACATGTTAAGAAACAGGCAGCTTTTCCTAGAATTAAAACTGCTCACTAAAAATGTTCTAACACATTAAGTTGTCAGTGATAAAATATATATAGATATTATTTAATACTATTAACAGTTTATTTGTTCACTTGCAGTTACTTCCTCCACCCTCACAGTATATAGTAGGCACTGATTTACATCCTGCAAATTCAACAGAATCAACAGATTTCCTCTCATGGAGCTCGCAATCTAGGAATGCATATTGTCTAGTAAACATGCATGTGTTTAAAACATTGGACAGTAACAATTACCGTGAGAGAATTAGAACAGGGTACAGTCATGTAAAGTGTTGAAGTCTGGGGGAAAGATAGGTGATTCCAGGAAGAGGGCTGGAAAGGGGAAAGCCACTCCACCGATGCCCTTGGGCAGGGCACACTCCAGGGAGTTGGGACGGTGGGTCCAACGTCAGTGGGAGCCAGTAGTGTTTGAGGGACAGCGAGAAGGTCAGCATGGTTGGAGCAGAGTGAGGTGGAGGCAGGTGGAGGTGATAAGGTCAATGCAAGGGTTGGGAGCAGAAGGTTGCATCCTCTGGGACCCCTGGAAATTAAGGGAAAGGGTTTGGTGAGTTTCCAATCTGGAGAGCCCCCAGGGATTTGGAATGAAAGAGGGAGGCAATGAAATTGTGCACTGAAAAACCTCTCTGGCTAGGCAGTGAGAAGTCTGCTCTGGGTAAGGGTTTGAAGTGAGGTGGTGGTTTTGATAAAGCAGAACCAAGTAAACCCCAACAGAAGGCCATTAAAGAAATAGGAGCAAGATGTGGTGGATTTGGAAAACCAGACTAGAAAAAGTGATGGTAAGAATGATCAGATTGTGATTCACCATGAAGGAAAGTCAGCAGGACGTGTTGATTGATTTGATGAGTTGAGTATGGAGAGAGAGAGAGAGAGAGAGAGAGAGAGATCAATAATTTCTCTATTTGGGGCTTAAGTAACTAGATGGTTTAATAATTCAGTAAAATGGACACACCAATGCATTAAGCAAAATGTATTAAGCACCTTAATAATGGTATATACTCTTTGATATGATAGTAATTCCAGTTATGGGAATATTTAATATGGGGATAAAGGAAAATGTTGCATAGATTTACGTACAACAGTGTGATTTATAATAGTGATGTGTAAAAATCAATGGGTAAAGATAAAATGACTAAATGAATTTAGTATATAAATGGAATATGGTGTAGTCGTTTAGGTACTACCTAATGACATGGGAGGGAAAATGTTTACGATTAACTATTAAAACATGAGGATATAAAACTGTAAGCATATTATGTTCTCAATTTATTTTCAACAATGCCCTCACTGAAGAGGTATACTTTGAATGCTTGCAGCATGTCTCTGTACACGTAATAAGTAAATCCTTTGAACTATAAATAGTATTTAACTCCGAGTGGAGAGATTTTAAATTAGTTTATTTTCTTTTTACTGCCTTTAAAATTTCAGATAACTGTATTCATTTAATAATTTTAAAAGCTTTAAAAAGCAATTGTTCTATGAAATAAAATTATTGAAATAGTAAATTTTCTTTTTTTTATTATTCAATATTTTTTATTATGATATTGTGGGGTACAGTTAAGGGTTAGGTGTACAAATATGCCTCGTTCAGGCACCCTTGTTGATAGGAAGTGTCTCCTGTCCCCAGACAGATATTTACTACTATTAGTCCCATCACCCTACCCCCTCCCCCACCCCCGTAGTTTCCCACGACTGTCAGTCATTTTCTTATGGTAATACGTTGGATGATCAAGGTCTACTCTATGAGTGAGAACATGTGATACTCAGTTTTTTGTTTCTGTGAGAGGTCACTCAGTATTATAGACTCTAGTTCCATCCAGGTTGCTGCAAAGTTCATGATTTTGTTCTTTTTTATGGCTACGTAGTATTCCATTGTGTATATGTACCACATTTTTTTAATCCAGTCCTCTTTTGATGGACAGCATGGTTGCTT
>CAUYQG010118690.1:0-42167 GCA_963574415.1 Tarsius wallacei | reverse complement strand
TTTAAAGATGTGGGGTATAATTCAGGGTTAAGTATACAAATGTTAATTATGAAGGTACCCTTGTAGTTATTTCTTAAATAAGTGAATCTGAGGACCCTTAATGGGGCTTGTTTGAACTGGTATGGTTTTATGAGTCAGCAGGCAAGAGTGGGAATTAAGCTTGATATCTTTGTTAGTGAATGGCATGTATTTGCCTGCGTCTTCTTCCTGGAGTGCTTGTTTCTAGTTTTTAGCTTGCTGAGGTTCCTGTGGAAAAATGAGGGCAGGGAGACACAGCATGTGGCTGCTTATGTGCCATATTCACCTTATTCTGGATGGTGATTGGGAAAAGGTACTCCAGAAAAATAGGGGGTATTGTTAGATTTTGTTAAGTTTAACATTTTTCTGTAGAGGTGACCAATTATGCTGTATGTTGAAAACACATTATTGGTGTTTATTATTAATAATAATTATATGCTTAATGCCTAGGTTTCTTTAAAAGTACTGTGGTTTCCCAATTTTTAAGCTTTAACAAGTTTCTAACAAGTCCTATAAGTCCTATATGATTGAGTTCCTTCCTGAGTTCCCAGATTCATGTCTTTTTCTTCTCCTGGTTCAATTTCTGGAGCCACATAGGACTTAATAGAATAGTGCTTTTGGCTTCTTCCCACTCTGGGGCCTTTGCGTACGCTGTACATTACAGGTGTCCAACCTTTTGGCTTCCCTGGGCCACACTGAGTAAAGAGAAATTGTCTTAGGCTACACGTAAATTATATAATATAACTAGTGTATATACATAATAAGAGGGTTTTTTTGTATTTTTTATTATGAAGTTTAGAAAAATGAGAAAAATGTAAAGTCCGTGAAAAATTCGACCTTGTTTTTGTAAAACTAGCCTATCAATGTCTGGGTCGATGGAAGTAGTCGCAATTTTTAGTGCGTTCTTCAGGTGCTTGACAGAAATGTTTGTTTGAATCTTGCTTTGTGTGCAACATAGTTGAAAACAGCTGCTCACAAACATATATGCTGCCAAAAAGCAATGTCATGAATAAGGTATGAACTTCAAAAATGGAACTGTCCATGGGGTGACAGAGAATAAACGCTAAAAAACACATGATGTTAAAAGATTTGGTGGGAGCCGGGCTAGGTGGCTCAGCCTGTAATCCCGTGCCTTGGGAGGCTGAGGTGAGTGGATTGCCTGAGCCCGCGGGTTCGAGACCTGCCTGGGCAAGTGAGACCTCATCTCTACAATAAATCAAAAAATTAGCCAGGCGTGGTAGCGCGTGCCTGTAGTTCCAGCTACTTAGAAGGCTGAGGCGGAAGGATCGCCAGAGCCCAGCAGGTCGAGGCTGTGGTGGCTGGGAGCGGCCACTGCACTCCAGTCTGGGTGACAGAGTGAGACTCCAACTCAAAAAAAAAAAAAACACAAAAAAAAGATTTGGTGGGGCCACATCACTAGCTGTCCTGGGTCTCATGCAGCCCACGGGCTGTGGGTTGGACATGCCTGTTATACATTGTTCTATCTGGAAGCCTGATGGTAAATGACTGATCCATTTCAGATCTAAGTTTAAATGACTTCTTCAGAAGAGATATCCCACAGCTCCCACCCTGGCCTCCCTCAGCATTCCCTTTGTTATAACTGGATAATTAATCATACAGCTAATTGTCTTTTTACATGTGAGCTTTCTGAAACAGGTACCTGGTTAGTTCACCTCTGAATTAACAGGGCTTTTCCAGAGGGTGTGGCTCACAGTAGATGCTTAATAAATAATATTTGCTGAAGACATGAATGTTGAATGAATCATCAAAAGTTCATTTACTTTGTCTTTTTCTCTCTTTAGCTGGGAAGTTATCAAACCAGATGAGAGACCCAGACTCAGCCACTGTATTGCAGAATCGTGGATGAATTTCAGCATATTTCTTCAAGAAATGTCTCTTTTTAAACAGCAGAGCCCTGGCAAGGCAAGTTTTCTAGTACAGGAGTGTGTTTTAAAATATGCGAGGTACTTGGAAACAAATGAACAAACTTCCTTTATCAGCTTATAAGGGTTCTCCAATTCTGAATATAATATACTAGGAACACACGCATATGCCATAAAAGCCGATATTCGCATGGTTCAGAAATGTTAGTGTGTGACTACCAGAGATCCTCAGCCTCACATTTTGAAATTTGAGTGGTTTTATATTTTATACAGATTTATCTGGCTCTTTAACTAGAATGAGTGGTGGTTGGTCTTATCAGCCAGACCAAGGAGAAGCAAAGTCTTAAGAATTTCAGTTATACTTACCTGGTGAGGAGACACCTTGATCACAAAGGTGGTTTTCCCAGGGTGAGGCGCACCCATTGCACTCCAGGTGTGCTGACCCCTGCGATTTCCCCAAATGCAGGAAATTCGACTGCAATATTTGTGGTATTGGGGGACTACATTCACACTGTCCCCGGGGGGAAAAAAGAATGCCGGTTATCATTTTAGCCTGGCGCTGAGGTCAGAGAGAGATGAAATGAACAAGGTTCTTTGAGGGTACTTTTGGAGATACTGGAGTCTCACTTTCAGTCTAAAAAGTGGAGATTCTTATCTGATTTATTTCAGAAAAAAAGGTCTTTTGGCAAAAAAATTCATATATAGTGATTATATAAACAAAATGAGTATTTTTCCAATTAAGATAAAAGCCCTGAGGGGAAATGTCTTAAGTGGTTGGAAAGGGATTATGTAAGGCAGTGGACACTCTTGCATGATTTCTTATTTATTACGTATAGAGGCAGCTTTAATTCTGACCAGTTGTCTTGATAGCTTCGTGAGGTACAAAATCATTAACAGACCTTGTCTGTGTTAGTGTTGCTTTCATCTTTGACTATCTACCTGTGGTTGGAATGAAGGGCTGGGAATGTCAGCGTTTAAAATTCCTCTCACGGGGCTGGGCATGGTGGCTCACACCTGTAATCCCAGCACTTTGCGAGGCTGAGGTGGAAGGATCACTGGAGACCAGAAGTCGAAGACCAGCCTGGCTAACATAGCAAGACCCTTGCTCTATGTTAAAAAATATTTTAAATAAAAATTAAATGAAAACCCTCGCATTGTACCATGTACAGGCAATCTCATAACTTCGGTAGTATTGTATAATAGAACTCTATTGGGAGACATTTTGAGCATATTAAAGTGGCAGTGTTGTACTTGGATAGATTTTTTTAAATCACCTAAGGTAATTTGTAGACTAGATAGCCATATGGGGGGGGCATAATATATTGTTGATGCCTATTTTACTGAAGTGATGAAACATATTTTTGGAAGATTTTCAACTTCAAGGGTTACATTAATGTGTCCCAAGTAAATTAGCTTACAATGATGTGCAAATATAGGGGATAAGAAGTCCTTTGGTAAAACTAAGTTCTAGATATAGTAATACTTTTATTGTCTTATTTGTTCCTTTTATGGCCTTTCCTTTTCCATTTCATTTCTAGAATTCCAAATTCTTTCAAGGGCCCTTGCTCTTGAAATTCAGAAACAGCTCTTAATTTTGTTCCACAAGTTCCTCTATTCTTCTGTCTACTTTTGTCATTCTGGAATGTGGAAATCAGGTGAAGACTTTATGGGGAAGATTTTTTAATGTTGAGGTTTCTAATGGGAATTAAGGACATTTTCTGTAGACTTTTTCCAAATTTCTTAAAACAACCAAGATTTTTTAACTATAGATGACATGGAGAAGGAAAATAGTTGGGTTTCACTTCTATTGTAATTGGTTTCTAGGTGACCTAGAAGTGGGCTCAATTCGAGGGGTAGATATGATTAGGAAAGGGGATAGTAATGGCCATAGGTTTATCCCATCAGCCTACCAGCTGTGTAAATTACATCAGATTTCTGTAGATGCCTCTAACTTCTGTAATATGTTTTGCTGTGTTTTTATGGATTTCAGTGGACTTATAGTGATAGTTTGAACTTACAGCTTTAATTAACTGGCTGCATTAGTTTCATAAAATGATGCTGAATAAGAGAAGTTTCTGCGGATATACTATTCTTCAGCACTCTTATATCTGGCAGCAATATAGCCATAGGCATGAGTGATGGGAGTTGTCATGTCAGTGCTAGAAATTAACTTCTTTGCCCTCAAAATGATTATTAAATGTTGAAGTGGACAAAAGCTGGTTGAATGCAGCAGTCACTAGTCAGCCCTGAGTGCAAAAGAATGCTGCTTGAAAAACATTTGCCATAACCTAATAGGTTGCATATGTAGGATTGTGTATGTATCCTGTGCTCCAAAATGTCTTGGTATTATGCATAACTGTCCCATGTTGTTTCTACTCTTTCTAGTTTTGTCTCCTGGTCTGCAGTGTGTGCACATTTTTTACGATCTTGGGAAGTTACATTCCTGGGGTTATACTCAGCTATCTAATGTGTAAGTATAGTAGAACATTTGGCTAATTTATGTGAGGCATGTGGTGTCATTTTATGGTCAACGGACCTTTTACAGTTTGGAAAAGGAGGGAGCATTCTTAATTATAATACAAATTGATTATTCTTTAAACTCCTGCTGTACAAAGTTTTTCCTTTTTCATAGAGACATGTCTATATTTTAAAGTAGGAAGGATAGTTGCAAAAGGCAGGATTGTGAGTGAATAATTTTGTTCAATTTTGTCAATAAAACTAAAAAGTTGTGTGCCCCACTCCCCCAAAATACACCAACACCTTTGCCTTTGTACATGTTCTGTGGCTCAAAAACGATTTAAACCACAATGAGATACCATTGCACCCCCACCAGAATGGCTGAAATTTAAAAATACTGATCATATCAAGTATTAGGAAGGATATAGAGCAACTGGAGTTTTCCCATACTGTTGGTGTGTAAGTAGCCTGGCAAAATCACTTTGGAGAAGTTGGACAGTTTCTAAAGAACTACTTTATGACCCACCCATCCTATAGCTAGGTCATAAAGTAGTTCTTTAGAAACTGTCTTGGCATATAGAGATATTTGATATCAAGAGAAATGAAAGCACAAAGACTTGTACACAAATGTTCATGGCAGATTTATTTGTAGTAGCCAAAAGCAAAATACAACCCATATGTCTATCAACAGATGAAATGAAAAACAAACTGTGATATAGTTATATAATGGGTTACTACTCAGCATTAAAAACTGATACATGCAACACTATGGATACATTTCAAAATAATTGGGTGTGTAGAAGCAGCCAGATGAAATAGTATATTCTGTATGATTCTATTTCTATATAATCCTAAAAATTTCAAACTAATATTTAGTAACAAAGCAGATCGGTGGTTGCCCAGGGATGAGATGAGTGAGGGCAAGGAGAGGAGGCAGGAAGTTGGAGGGAAGAATTAAAAAGGCACGGAAAACTTTTCGGGGTGGTAGACATGTTTACTGTCTTGACTGTGGTGATGGCTTCTTAGCTGTATGCATATGTCAAAACTTATCAAATGGTACACTTCAAAATGTGCGATTTATTGTGCATCAACTATAATTCAAAAATGTTAAAATGTAGATATTCTGCTTCTCCTGAAGAATTTGAAAATCTGGCACTGCCACCTTTTGACAGGGCAGGCACTCTCCACTTACCTAACCCTCATATTTCCTACATTGGCTTTAAAAATTTACATATAATTCCCTGGCATATAGAGATATTTGAATTTGTTACTCCTGTTTTAAAGGTAATAGGGGGTATTTCCTAACAACAGGGAGTACGCATTAGGCTGGGTATGGTGGCTCAAGCCTGTAATCCCAGCACTTTGGGAGGCCGAGGCGGAGTGGATTGCCTGAGCCCATGGGTTTGAGACCAGCCTGAAATCTCGTAACTACAATAAATTAAAAAAAAAAAAATTAGCCGGGAGTGGTAGCACACACCTATGGTTCCGGCTACTTGGAAGTCTGAGGCGGAACAATCGCTGGAGCCTAGCAGGTCAACGCTGGGGTGGCCGTGAGTCTGCCACTGTACTCCAGCCTGAGTGACAGAGTGAGACTCCCACTCAAAAAAAAGAAATACACATTAGGAATACAATACATACAGTGTGGCAATCTTTGTTTCTTTTTGTATTTCTGATGCATAATACAAATGACAAATGATTAGAGCTCAAATCTGTTATCCTCAAAATCTCATTTACAATAATATAGCATCAACCTCTTGATCTACATTGTTTACGAAGGAGAAGAGGGCTGGGGAATGAGAGTCTAATTTGGGCAAGGCATTATTCAGATGATTTGCACTGATCTCATATTAACTTCACAACAACCCCAAGAAATGTCATTATCCTAGTATTACTAAGAGGTTAGTAGATAATAACTTTCCCATGGTAAAATGGCATTTAATAAATGGAGTTGAAATATTAACCCAGGCCTGTTGTCTGGAAAGCAGAGCGGAGGGAGTTATCTAATTGCAAGTCTGAAAACAGTGATTTTGAACATTGTGTGTGTATGTGTGTCATAAAAATGTTTATATTATAGAAGAATAGAAATTATAAACTTATTTAATGGAGGCATTTCCCTAAAAAAAAGAACCTTCAGTTTTTCAGTAAGGAAACTTATTTTGTGAAAGTCCAAGACGTCTGTAGCCTTTTGAAAGGAAGGGCATTACTTATACTCTCTTCTTTTATTTCAGTACTGTGTGCGTTTTTGTGTCCATTGTTTAAATGTAATGATATTGGACAAAAAATATACAGCAAAATCAAGTCAATCCTGCTCAAACTAGACTTTGGAATCGGAGAATATATTAATCAGAAGAAACGTGAGAGATCTGGTAGGTAAAATTTGAATTTTAGATTCTGTGATGAAATAAGACATTAGCAGGCTGTTTTAATGAAATTGCCTTTAATACATTTCAGGGTACGTTTAGCCTTTTACTAAATATTATAGAAGCTGATCCTCCCACGTGTGTGTGTGTGTGTGTGTGTGTGTGTGTGTGTGTGTGTGTGTGTAGACTTTTCCTGTTTAGGCCTTCATTATTTTCTCAGATATACAATTAAATAAATTTACTTTAATCCAAATTGTCAGAGGAGGGAGAAAAGGCTTCAAAACTCCACATGTTGCTATTGATAATTTACTGAACTTTGTTTTGAGTTGAACTATTGCAAAAAAAAATTGACACAGGTAGTGCTAAGACCGTGGGAGCCATTGTAGGAGGGGAATTGATAAAATAGGAGGAAAAGAAAATACAGGAAAAATATGCTCATTTTTTTATTTTTTAACTTGGGTTATGGGTTCCCAAACTAGAATACATCAGTCAACCAGATGGCTTATTAAAGCAGATTGCTGGGCCCCACCCCAGAGTTTCTGATTCAGTTGTTCTAGGGTAGGGCCTGAGAATTTACATTTCTTTGAAGTTCCCAGGGATGTTGCTGCTGCTGGTACAAGGACCACACTAAGAGACTACTAATATGGAATATTTCCTTTGCAAATATGTGAAGCCTGTTATGTGCAAACAATTATATGGAGGTACTGGAGAATATAAGGAGTGTGGAGCAGGAATATAAAATAAACATGCTGTGTCCAAGCTGACATGACCTCATGGAGTCTCAAACTAGAATGCATTGGTCACCAGATGACTTATTAAAGCAGACTGCTGGGCCCCACCCCAGAGTTTCTGATTCAGTTGTTCTATGGTAGGGCCTGAGAATTTGCATTTCTGTGAAGTTCCCAAGGATGCTGCTGCCACTGGTACAGGGACCATACTAAGAGAACTACTAATGTGGACTATTTCCTTTGCAAATATGTGAAGCCTGTTATAATAATAAACATTTCATTATTTGGAGGTACTGGAGAATATAAGGAGTGTGGGGCAGGAATATATAATAAAATAAATATTCTATGTCCAAGCTGTCCAGGAGAACTGAAAGCTTCTTTGTTTTCCTCCACAGAAGCAGATAAAGAAAAAAGTCACAAAGATGACAGTGAATTAGACTTTTCAGCTCTTTGTCCTAAGGTATTTTTTTTTTAGTTTTCAGTTTGTTCCTGTGTGGTTTGACTGTAAATGTATTTACCTGTACTAAAGCTGAATAATTTCCCTAACAGACTCCTTCTATATCTTCAAGATGATTGGTTTCAAAAGGAAACTACTCATTTGGCTTTTATTATTCTGACATTTTGTGGGTTAGTATAGATTTTTCAAAAGATTTCCCTCAGCAGTTTAAAATGTGCCACTGTTATTTATATTAACACAGATTAGCCTCACAGTTGCTGCCAAAGAGTTATCTGTGTCTGACACAGATGTTTCCGAAGTATCTTGGACTGATAATGGGACCTTCAACCTTTCAGAAGGATACACTCCACAGACAGACACTTCTGATGGTATGCTCTTATTTCTGGGTACTCTTATTTTTATTATTATGAGTGCATGCAATATTTAACTTTTGCCAGCTGCTGAATGGATAAATAAAATGTGGTATATCTGTACAGTGGAATATTACTTGGCTATAAAAACGAGTGAAGTACTGATACTTGCTATAACACGGTGAGCCTTGAAAATATGCTAATTAAGCTAGCCCAGACACAGAAGTCCACACATTACATAATTCAATTTATATGCAATGTCCAGAATAGACAAGTCCATATAAAGGGACAATAGGTTAGTTCTTGCTAGGGGATGGGGGACAGAGGGACTGGAGAATGAGTGTTAATTGGTGTGAAAGCTGTTACTTATTTAAGTCTGAGAAAAAAAAAATCTAGCTCAATATCCAAATCTGCTTTTATTTTGAAAAGAAAAAACTGGAAATTAAAAAAAAAAACCCTTCTGAAATGTCTGGCACCATTGTTTATACCAATAATTGCTTATAGCAATAATTCAGGCCTAGTCGTTATTTAAAAAAGACTGAGGTATGCTCGTCTCTACAATAAATAAAAAAATTAGCCAGGCGTGGTAGTGCATGCCTGTAGTTCCAGCTACTTGGAAGGCTGAGGTGGAAGGACTGCCAGAGCCCAGACACTGGGGTGGCCGTGAATGTGCCACTGCACTCCAGCCTGGGCAACAGAGTGAGACTCCCACTCAATAATAATAATAATAATAAACTCTAAAGTTTAAAAAGCTTGTTAAAAAGAGAGCACAGTATTGCTGACTAACACAAATTCCATCTGTAACCTAAACTGAGAGACAACACTTGTATAATAATGTAATGTTTGCTAGTCTTACTGTATTAAGTGATCTCAGCCATATATTGAACACATGAGCAGATTATAGAGGAAGAGGACAGATAAGCTGTCTTATGCTTATTTTCTAAGAACACACATTTTTCTCCCCTATCGCAAGGAGCGAGGGAGGCTGTGCAGTGTTTAAAAGAAAATGGGTTTGGAGAGACCCAAGTGGAGTCTTGCCTTTATCACCAGCTACTAGGACCCTGAACAGGTGACATCATTTTTGTGGACCTCAATTTCCTCATATTCAAAGTGCATTGAAACAAGAGGATCACTGAAGCTCACTCAAGCTCTAAGTATCTACAATTGAGATCATATTTTAAAGACTGAGATAACAAGTACTTTGTTCTTAAAGCATCCCATTTCAGATTTATAAAACAAAAGGGACAGTAATAATCCAACTCACATACAAGGTTTTTCATTATTTGGAGACCAAGTCTTGTTGCAAGGAATTAGCGGTTTTGCTAAAAGATTTCCTATGAAAAGTAAAAACAAATGAGTCAGGCTCTCAATCTGACATTGCTTTCAAATGTCCTGAATCTTGGTATGATCAATTCAGCTATATTTATAAAGAGCCAAATGTTTCCATAAGCGCTTGGGTTGATTATAGAACAAAAGGAACAGAATTTTATTTTCCTTGCTTTCAACACAGGTTTCCTCGTATGAAAATTTTGAGGTTCAATAATATTCTCTATTTGATATACCATAAAAACTTCCAATTGAAATATTTGTTTTATTTCAGTATTATTATATATATCCTCATTGACTTAAGATACTTAAGCAGGATGGAGTTGTTATGCTGAACACTTACAGTCAAAGCCTCAAGCTAATATCAGACAAGGTTGAATTTAAGTCATGATCTACATAATTTTGTGCTTAAGAGGATAGCTAGAGCTCTAGGGGCGATATGTACTTGTGGAGAGAGTGTCATAGAATTGGGCGGGGTCTCCAGTGTGTGGTTAAATTGATTCAGGCTGACTCAGGAGGCTAATGAATGCCAAGGTTGCTCAGAGGGTTCAGATTTAAGTCAGATATCTTTTAGACAGCTCTTTTATTTCACATGTGTTATGGTGCTTAAGCATGAAGTTCTGTTATTATGTACTTCACAGATCTTGACCGACCCAGTGAGGAAGTTTTCTCTCGAGATCTTCCAGATTTTCCATCTCTAGAAAATGGCATGGGAACAAATGATGAAGATGAATTAAGCCTTGGCTTGCCTCCTGAGCTCAAGAGAAAGAAGGAGCAGTTAGACAGCGATTGCAGACCGTGCAAAGAGAGGCAGTCAGCAGCTGGTCTCACCCTTCCTCTGAACAGTGACCAAACCTTTCACTTGATGAGCAACCTGGCTGGGGATGTCATCACAGCTGCAGTGACTGCTGCCATCAAAGACCAGTTGGAGGGTGTGCAGCAAGCACTTTCTCAGGCTGCACCCAACCCAGGAGAGGATACAGACACAGAAGAAGGCGATGACTTTGAACTACTTGACCAGTCAGAGCTGGATCAAATTGAGAGTGAATTGGGACTTACACAAGATCAGGAAGCAGAAGCACAACAAAGTAAAAAGTCTTCAGGCTTCCTTTCAAATCTACTTGGAGGCCATTAATCTAGGAATCAGCTTGCAACAGCACAAAAAAAAAAAAAAGTTTCAAACAACCAAAAAAAGGGGAAAAGATAAAAGGAAAAAAATTGAACTGTAAGCTTTAATGATTACTTTAGATTTTTGTTTTATTTTTCCTCCTGCAGTGAATTAATTGGATATATATCAGCTGACACTGATAGACTGATAATTATATTTATGTAATAAGCATGGAAATGAACTTTACACACACACACACACACACACACACACACACACACACAGTGTTGTGAGATAACTATTAGGGGTTGTTTTTAAAGCAAAAGGAAAATAAAAAACACCAAATTATTAAGATTCTCCTATAAATATTATTTTTTCTTTACAATTAATTTTTCAAGCATGCAAAAACAGTTCACTGTAACTCACTGAAAATATTAACAATTAATTGTTAATACATGCTGTATCAGCTCCCTTATTCCTAATACCTGGAGAGCTTTTTTAACTGGTAGATTTTAATGTAAAAATAAATTATCAAGGTATCTTTAGTTTAAGGTCTTGGGAAATACTATCAAAATTAATTTCCTAAGAAAAAAATTTAAAAATATATTTAAGTACTCTGGATAGGCTGAAACATTTCCATGTTATTCCTGCAGTTGTAGACCTAGGCTTACTTGTAAAGTGGCATGCTTCACTGACTGCCGTCTCTAGTCTTGCAATGGGTGCTATTAACCCACAGAAAGCAAGAGTTGTGTATTACGTAGACAGTGGTTATGATGTAAACAGATTCAGCTGTTTTGTTCATTCGTCATGTTTGTGATAGGGATGTTGCAAATGCAGATCTAGTCTGCCTGCTCAGACTTTAGTTAAACCCTTATCTTTTCTATTATGTCATGGAAAAAGTTTCCTGAAAGTGTGAAACTAGTTCTTGAATGTTCTTTGAGTGATGTGGTCATCAGCAATAAAGAGATAACTCTGTTTTCTTAGTCTGTATAGATAAAGAGGAACTTGCTTGGCTTTAAACATGTATTTATTTGCCATTGAAGTCTAAATATGTAATCTGTTTCTTGGGAAGATAGAATATATTTTTTTCCTTTATTTTAAATGTTTTAAGATCATTTTAAGATAACCAAATTTGATTTGTGGTTTTTAACAAAGGACTAAAAAACAGAAACCAAGCTAGTCTTGTTTTTGTGACAAACTTTAAGTGTTGAGGGACCATGTCAGCAACTACAAAAAATCTCTTACATCTTCAGGTATAGCTGGCATTTCTGCAGATGTGTAAAGACATCTGAGACCCTCAGAAAGGAAGGATAATCAAAGAATATAGGAAATGTGTTCCCTTTCTCTCATCTTATCCCTTTTCTTATATTTGTAAAGACTAGTTATAGGTAATCTGACATTTTAATGTAGCATCTCTTATTTATTTTTTCTTTCTGAGGTATTAAAATATCTAGACTGAATTTTGCCAAATGTTAAAGGGAGAAAAGTTACGAAGACTTTGAACACTTGCTTTTTTGTGACTGACTATGCTTGTCATTAGTGCCTCATGACTGTGTTTGATGTCCTCTGTTGATACAAAGTGAGCCTGTGCCTTCATTATCTTGCCCATTTCAATACAAATGGAAACCTGGCATTCGAAAATTTCCGAATTATATGGGTTTTGGAGGAATATACCCGAATTTTATTCAATAAGCTTCTGGACATGAAGAAAAATACAGTTACATATCTATAAAATAGTTGACCAAGGATTCTTCTTTATGTGTGTTTCTTTATTTAAAACAATATTTTTGGTCATGAAGCTAAAAAGCTTCAAGGTCATTTCAATTTCTTCATTGAGGAGAAAACAAGAAGTTAAATAAGCCCAGTAATTAAATAATGTGTTATAAGCCACCAGACATGCTTACAAGATAAACTCAAGGGCTGATAATGTGTGATGATATGAACAATAAATCTAGAACAAAATATTATAAACTATAAATTAAAAGGGCTTGAGAATGGGGGGAGGTTTGTAGGGTAGAAAAATGTGTCACCAGTACTATGGAGGAGACATACCAGCTCTCTATGGACAGTAGCACTGTAACTATATGTGCACTTTAATGTTTGTATAATAATGTGTGATTACAGACGTACACACTACAATAATGGTACTCTTCTCAAAACTTTTAATTCAAACAAACAGGGATGCTGAGGGTTTGTGTGTGTGTGTGTGTGTGTGTTTTGGTGGGGCAGGGGGGTCATTGTTTCTGGTGTTAAGATGTAGTATCAGATAAACCTGGTGATTTATCCAGTACAGTAGAAAACTACATATCCTTTACCATGAGAATTTATATTGATAGCAATATTTTCCCAATATCTGAAAAAAACTGAAGAATGGCTTGTAAGATCTAGTGGAATGCAGTCTTTAAAATGTGAGCCATAGGTTCTTAAAAATTAATTAAGAGCTGTAGAAAATTTTTGCTCACTTCCTGTAGAAAGTGCTGAGCACTAGCATACATGGATCATGCATTTTGATCTGAAACAATAAAGCAGTGCTCAAGTAGTGGAAGCTTGCTTTTAGAGGTCAATTGAGGCTTGGATATTCTCATTCTGAAACATTTTTGCTTTCTGTTATTTTTAAAAAACTGCCCCCTCCCTAATTTAACATAATATTGGGAAAATAAACTTTTATAAGATTTTGTAACTGGCAAATATCCTCAACATATTTAGGCATCTCATTCTCATATTTGAAATAAGTTCAACTTTCTTCCTTTTTAAAAAAAGTGGCAAATGCCAGCATGCTTCTCATTTTAGGCAAAAAGCAAATTCACATTTGTTTTTAAGAAAAAAGGTGATTTTAACATTTTTATGATGTTTCTAATTTAGATTGGTGTATGTCTTTAACACTACTCTAGCTGTGTTACTTGCAAGACAGGAAATTATTCTGAAAATCCTTACTGAAATATTGTTGTCTTAGATCATTTGTATCGAGATGAAGTTAGAAAGTCTCAGAAACTATATTTTGTGTATTATTTCTCCATTTCCATTGAGCATTTAGGTTAGGAAGGAATGTTGGAAATATAAGTTCTGGTTCTGAAGTAACTATGAAGGCCTTAGTCAAAGTCATATAACATCCTCAAGTAACAGCCTGTTTCCCCAAACATGAGGACTTTCATTCTTACCCTCTCACAAAGGGATGTTTTGTGAATGAATAAAAAAAGTATCTGAAGTACTTTTGGGGGGGTGGGGTTGTATAAAACAAAGATACTGATTTTTCCTACCTGTGTTTCAACAAAGCCATTGTTTTAAACATTAAAGGCAATCAACAAGTACCTGCTTACAATAAAACTCTGTAAGGTTCTTTTTAATGGGTCTATCACTGTATCAGCCTCACAGTCCAATAAATCCCTATGGAATAAGTGGATGGAGTGTTGCAAAAATGTCTATTATTTCAGTTGATTCTGTGGACCACATGTAAGGTTCTATACTAGTTATTTTTAATGCTTATAACACCTACTAGCTGTGGGACTCTGAGAAAGTCACCTAACAACTTCATATCTCTTTCCCTCATCTACAAAATAAAGACATAATATCACCATCTTACAGAGTGTTGCAAGGATTATGTGTCTTAAGTCTAGGACTGACAACTATGGCCCAGGGGCCAAATCTGGTCTGCCACCTGTTTCTGTATAAGCTAAGAATGAGTTTTTACATTTTAAACAATTGAAAAAAATCAGAAGCCTTTTTTTGTGACATGTAAAAAATAAGAATAAAATTTCAGCATCTGTCAATATAGTTTTTTGACTGTAATTTTTAAAATTTTTCTTGAGTTGGAGTCTCACTCTGTGGCCCAGCTGTCAATATAGTTTTATTAGCACACAGCCATGCTCATTCATTTATGTATCGTCTATGACTGTTTCTATGCTGTAACAGCTAAGCTGAATAGTTGTGACAGAGACTACAAACACAAAGCCTAACGTATTTACTGTCTGGCCCTTTACAGGAAATGCAGGCTAACCCTTTGTCTAAGACATAGAAAACATTCAGTTACAGTTAGAATCCTGTTTAATCCCCATGACTCTACAGTTAAGTGATACAAAGAGCATTTTGTTGAAGAAGAGGGTAAATACATTGTCCAAGGTTGCCTAGCTAGTGAGAGGGAATGCTAACCTGACCTTAAAGCCTACTGTCTTTCCAATATATCACATAATCTAGTATTTATTGATACATTAAGAATAATCATAATTTTAGTCTACCAGAATTTCACTAAATATTAAATACTTTATTTTAGATTTTTAAATTTTTTCAAATAATCTAGAAACCAGTTATCTATAGTTTTAAATACTGTGATAAATTTTAATTCCTTATTAAATTAAGAGAAGACTGAATATCTAAATAGCAAAAAACAATTGTTGAATGAGAAAGTCTCATAGCACTTAACATTTTTATGAACAGAATTCACAGGAACTGTAAACCATTTGATGATTGCTACCTTTTACATTTCTTCTATATTTGTTATCCCCTAAAAGTTAACCTCAACAAACCCAATCCCCTTTGTAGTTTTCATTTTAAAAACCAAGGTGCCACAGGAATGTGTGAAGTAGTAACTCTGTCACAGGAGAATACTGTGACCAGTATACCAGTTGACTTATTAGCCGTTATTTTAAATTCTGTAATTATCAAAGATTGATATCCCAAAGTCTTCCAAGACCGAAACATAAACCACCTTATCTGTGTGTAGTATACCCTAACTTGAAAGGTTGAGGATGAAGTGAACTATATTAAGGACGATGTCACAGTCTCCAGAAATACTCTGATTTTCAGTATTTTCAAATTAACTTTTTTTGGTCATAGATGATCTTAAATTCTTTGGAAGAGTGATCAGTTTGGCAATAAACATTTTTGACAGTAGTACCATCAGCATAGATTAGACACATTTCAACAGTGCTGCAGACATGCTGAAGAAAGACTACATATACTCAATGTTCCCCTGGACGGTCAGCTTGCATTTAGGAGCTACTGGCTGTAGACCTGCTCCTTCTCAGCATTTGTCCAGTCAGTTCTAGATACTCTTGCTGTATCTACAAAGCCCAATCCTATTCGTGATGCCTATTTAAACTAAAACACTTTCTGATTTCCTGTTATTAATCAAATGAAGAATAAGCAGCAGACGCTAGCATTCAAGTCTCTAGCCTTAGCACTTTCTATTTATTTTCCCTTTGTTTCCTTATATCCTACACCTCACCCAACTAAATACACTCTTCTTAAATATGTCCTTTATTTTCCTTCTTCCACGGTATTTCAACTTGCTCTACCACCCTTTTTCACTTGCAGATAAAGTCCTCAATCCTCTCCTCCTTCAGGACTCATCTGAAGTGTCAACTCCTTCATGAAAACTTTTTAGACCTAATTGGATGAGATTTCTCTGTTCTAAATACTCATTGTTCTTTTGTTTATATTTCATTGTACTAGACCCAGTCTTCATTCTATTATAGTTAACTTTATTTATTTATTTTTACCATCCCTAACAAATTGTAAAACAAAAACAAAATTCCTTGAGGGGCAGGCATGTCTTAATCAACTGAAAACCTATAGAATACTACAAAAGACAGGTAGCATGGGAAAGAGATTATGGGAAATACTGAAAGCCAGGCAATGGCATTTAAAATTTATCTTATGAGCAACAGATTGCCATTCTTTTGAGTTGGTGTCTCACTCTGTTGCCCAGGCTGGAGTGCAGTAGTATGATAAGAGCTCACCACAGCCTTGAACTCCTGGCCTCAAGCTAGCCTCCTGCCTCAGCCTCCCGTGCAGCTGGACTGTAGACACGTGCAACCATGACCAGCTAATTTCTGACAATTTTCTTTTGTAGAGACAAGGTGTGGCTGTGCTGCCTAGGCTGGTCTTGAACTCCTGGGCTTAAGCAATTATCTCACCTCAACCTTCCTAAGTGCTGGGACTACAGGCAAGAGCCACTGTGTCTGGCCCAGACCACCATTCTTGAACAGAACAAGTACCATAAGAAGAAAAATGTTAGAGGAAAATTAGTCTATCTGTATTTACTATAGGACAGGCTAGAGAGAAAGAGTAAGGTTATCTTGGAGACTGCAGAAAAAGAGCAGTACATTGGAAAATCAGTATGGCGGAGGAAAAAATGCCCCCTTGAAGAGGAAAGCCAAGAAACTATGAAAGGTTCAAAGATGCTGAAATGGGAGCATCATGAAAATAGATTAGAAGAGGCAGGAAGGAACAATGACCTGAAGAACAGAAGCTGGAAGAGCCATGTAAGAATGATAAACAATAAAAAAAAAAAACACCTCAAAGTTCCTTAAGTAGCCATCTTCTGCTTGAAGCTTGAAAACATACACCGCTTTGCTTATCCCAGTTGATGACTAATACTAGCTATATTTCTTAAAGTGCTATTTGTCCAGAGGGCTCAGCTATTTAAAATATTTTGAGAATCTTAAAATGAGTTTTCTGGAATAAAAATCACCCTCAGACTTAACTTTTGCAATGTAAAAGATTTGTTTAACAAATACAGAATGTGTGGCACAGTTCTAGCACCAGAGTATACCACAATGAAAGGAGTGCCTGCTTTCCATGGAGCTTATATTCTAGGTGCAGATGCTAACATGTAGTGTGACTAGCCATTTAGGATTCAGGGGTTTCCTGGTATGCAGGACTTTCAGTGCTAAGACTGGGAAATCCATGACAAATAATAAATTGCTAATGATAGCCAAAAATGATCCCCAAAAACCACCCTACCCCTCCCACTCCAGGTAGTCATAACCTTATATAGTCCCCTTCCACATTATATAGGTGTCACCTGCATAGAATGTTATAGAAATGACTGTGTGTGACTTCCACGGCTAGGTCATGAAAGACATTGTGGTTCTTCTCTGTGCACTTCTCCAAGTGCACCTTGCTATCAGCCATGTCAAGTCACCTGATGGGATCCTCCAGCCACAGTCATACAACCAGACCTTCAGATGACTTCAGCCCCGGCTGGCATGCTCACTGCAACCTCATGAGATCCTGAGCCAAAACTACCAGCTAAGCCACTCAAAGGCCTGGCTTACAGAAACTGAGATAAAGTTTGATGCTAAATTTTGGGGTAATTTGATATAGAGTAATAGATAACTAATAGAATGCTACAAAGAAAAGTTATGCTTGGTAAGGACTTGGGTTGAGGGTAGGCTCTATTTCTCACAAGTGAGTTTGGACAAGCCTCTTTTATAAAGGCATTTGGACAGGGATCTAAAAAGTAAAGGATATTCCAAGCAGAAGGGTAAAGGATTTCAAAGACTTGGTACCAATAAAAAATGCTTGTTAGCCTTGTCAGAAGAATATTGAAGTGTCATTGAATTGGGGCAAAGAGGGTGGAAAAGGGGGTGTGACAGATCAGAGTAGGGATGGAGGTGGTAGCAGATCCCGTGTGGCCCCACAGAATAAAACATAAGGTCTTTGAATTTTATTAAGTTAAGGGAAGCCACTGGAGGATTTTAAGCAAAAAGATCAGCATGCACTGACCAATATATATAAATTTTAAAGTCACTACCTTCTTCTAGTGCTATCGGCAGCTTGGATTCTGAATATGCGACACTTAGTTCTATAACAAAGCTGATTCAGGTTCGGCTAGGCTGTGCAGTTGAAATCTATGACTTCACCAAGCCTTTTAAAGTTCAAGCTTTCTACAGAGCCACGGCATAGGCAACTGAACACCTGAAAGGGGGCTAGTCCACACTGGGGTGTAATGTTAATTGTAAAATACACACTGGATTTCCAAGATTTAGAACCAACGAAAGAATGTGAAATAGCTCATTCATTCTTTTAGGTGGATGACATGTTGAAACAATGGTTAGGAATCATTAAAAGCAATTTCAACATGATATTTCTGAAAGCCTTCCCATGTCTCCTCCTAAGGACACTAGCTGCCCACTTCCAAAGACATAAGCTGGGAATGAGTGTGGGCAGCGCTGGAACCTCCAATAAGTGTGGGTGATGATGGCGTGAACTTGGATACGGTTGAAATTAAATGTCAGAAATTCCTCAGCAAATGTTTAAGCTGGAAAAAAAAAAGCAATGTCACCTATTTCTCCTTGTTTTTTAAAAATGTGGCTGCTTATGCAAAAGATACCTGCACACGTATGTTTATCGCAGCATTGTTCACAATAGAAAGAACATGGAACCAACCGTGCTGCCCATCAAAAGAGGACTGGATAAAAAAAATGTGGTACAAATGCAATGGAATACTGAGCAGCCATAAGAACAAAATCGTGAACTTCGCAGCAACCTGGATGGAATTAGAGCTTATAATACTGAGAGATCTCTCACAGAAACAGAGCTGAGTATCACATGTTCTCACTCATAAGTGGACCTTGAACAACTACCGTATTACTATAAGAAAAGGATTGAAAGTGGTGGGAAACTGCGGGGAGGGGGGGCTGGGGGGTGAGATTGACAGCAGTCGATATCTGCCTGGGGAAGAGGGGGGCACACCTCATCGATAAGGGTACCTGCCCGGTGAGTATTTGTATACCTAGCCCTGAATTGTACCCCACAATTTTAAATAAAAATTAAAAGAGGGTAAAATAAATAAATAACGATATGTAAAACAACAACAACAACAAAAACCTCCATATGTGGCTTGGAGGGCGCTCCCACTGGACAGCACCGGTTGCGCCGTTCGCATCTACTTGTCATCCGGGAGCTCCGCCTGGTGCCCTTCGCTGCAAGGGCCGCCTCCCGCCCGGCCTCTCCCTCTTTCTGAGGAATCAGTCCCGCTGGTCCCGCGAGGGCCCCGCCGGTACCCCACGAGGGTTGGACGGCAGCCCCCACTTTCGCGGCTTCCAGTCCCCGGGCCCCAACGGCGCAGCTGCCGCCCCTCGCGTGGCCGGCAGGACCATCCCCCGGGGGCCTTCCTGAGTGCGCTCCACCCCCGCTTCTCGCACAGCCGTCGCCTTACGGCACAATCACAAAGGTAAACGGGAGAGCGCGGCACCCTTCAGGCACCCCGCTTCAAGCGACCAAGCAGATCCAGGAACCTGGTCAGCCGCGGCGCTTCTTCTTCTTCCGGGGCCTTGCCCCGGCGGGGGCGCGGCCACCGCCCGAGAGGCGGGACTTCCTGCCGAGCCGTGAATAACGTCCGACGTGTGGCCGGAAGTTCTCTCCGTGAGACTCCGGAAGTCGGCGTGCGGGGTGTCTCTTCGTGGCGGCTGAGGCGAGCTGAGGTCTGAGGGTGTGGTGGGGCCAGGGCGCCGGTGTCTAGGTCCTCGGCTTGGTCGCCCCTGATCTGTCGCCTGGCCATGGCGGCTTACACCTGTATCACTTGCCGGGTGGTGTTCCGCGAAGCGGAGATGCAGCGGGCCCACTACAAGACGGACTGGCATCGCTACAACCTGCGGCGAAAAGTGGCCAACATGGCCCCGGTCACCGCCGAGGGCTTCCAGGAGCGGGTGCGGGCGCAGCGGGCCGTGGCGGAGCAGGAGAGCAAGGGCTCGGCCACCTACTGCACCGTCTGCAGTAAGAAGTTTGCCTCTTTCAACGCCTACGAAAACCACCTCAAGTCCCGGCGGCACGTGGAGCTGGAGAAGGCGGCCGTGCGGGCCGTGAATCGGAAAGTGGAGATGATGAATGAAAAGAACTTGGAGAAAGGGCTGGGCGTGGACAGCGTGGACAAGGATGCCATGAACGCGGCCATCCAGCAGGCCATCAAGGCGCAGCCGTCCATGTCTCCCAAGAAGGCGCCCCCCGAAGAGTTCAAGAGTGCCGTGCCCGTGGCCGCTGGTGGCCGGGTGACTCGCGACCGGGACGACGCCGAGAAGCCGCCCCGGCTCCAGTGGTATGAACAGCAGGCGAAGAAGGTGGCAAAGCGGCTGGGGCAGGACAGTGAGGAAGAGGGGGAGGAGGAGGAGGACCTGGATGGAGACGGTAATGGCCCTGAGAGCGGGGTTGGGGGCGTGCGGGTGGGGGGCAGGAGTTGGCGCCCCTTGGGTTTCCAGATTTATACTCGTGTGTGTGTGTGTGTGTGTGTGTGTGTGTGTGTGTGAGTTTTTAAGTGAAAATGATGAGTGAAGGTGGTGTAGATGTTTTCCGATGTGCCTTCCCTGGCCAACATTCCCAACAGGAAATTTTGTCTGTGTGTGTGTGTGTTTGTTTTTTTTTTATCCTTCACTGTTGTAGATTCATCGCCTACAATCTCTCCTGGAAAAATAATAGGTACTTAATAAATACTATAGAATGAACCCATGTCTTCTCTGTATTGAATGAGGAGGCTTTTAACATACGCATAGGAAGACATGATGTCCTCACAGTATCTGCTGTATAACTTATGAGTCTGATGGGTTTCCAGTTATGATGGTTTTGCACTTATTGATTAAAACAGAAAGGGGGGCTCAAAATCAGCTAGCAAACCTGAAATGTGGAACTAGAACAAGCAACCTAGCCTCCTTTGCTTTATTAACTGTCTACAGTGTGGTCACGTCTTAGACCGTTTGTGATGCTTTAACAAAATACCTGAGACTAGGTGTTTATAAACTGGGTATTTTCACACTGTTCTGGAGGTTGGGAAGTCCAGAATCAAGGTGTTGACGATTTGGAGTCTGGTGAGGGTCAGACACTGTTCCATTAATGGAATTTTCTCATGGTATCCTTGCATGGCAGAAGGTGCAGAAGGCAAAAAAGGGGCTAGCCAGTTCCCTCAAGCCCTTTTATAAGGGCACTCATTCATTCACTCATGAGCTACTTACCTAAAGACTAGTTCTTAATAGTAAGTAGTATTCCGTTGGTGATTAAGTTTCAACATTTGAATTTTGGAGATACGCATACATTCAAACCATAGCAGTTCATATAGCACACCACCACATGCACACACCCCATAGTACTTCTGTGAAATGTAGATACAGGCATTTTATAGCAGTTTATAAAAATATATAGCCAGATATGAGGTCACTTAACTGGGTGTTCAGCACTGGGCTAGATGCTGTGAGGCATAGGAAGGAAACAAAAGACTCATGTACCAGAAAAGAAAAATCAAGGAGTCTCCTAGCCATGTAAACTAGTCTGTGGTAAGTGAATGAAACTGAGATTTTGAGAGGGGATTTGTCCCCAGGGGGTGTAATTGGTACTGTTTCCCCAAACACAGGATGGCACCACCTCATGTGAACCTTTGTGTTATCTTTAATTATGGTTCTGCTTACTATAAATTTTGTTTTTCAAAATTCTTGCCTGAAGATTGGGAAGATATTGATTCTGATGAAGAATTGGAATGTGAGGATACTGAAGCAATGGATGATGTGGAAGAGCAGGATTCAGAGGAGAAGGAGGCTGAGGAAAGCCCACCCCTTGGTGCCATCCCTATAACAGACTGCTTATTTTGTCCCCATCATTCAAGCTCACTCATGAAGAATGTGGCTCATATGACCAAAGTCCACAGCTTCTTTATTCCTGATATAGAGTATCTTTCAGATCTTAAGGGACTGATTAAATACTTGGGTAAGTACTGAACAGTGGGTTTCTTTTTAATGAGGAACTATCACATCATTGACTGATCTCAAGGGAATATTAATTTTGTTTTTCTCATCAATCTTCCTTTAATTACTTGCTCATTTTGTGAAAACCGAAAATTTGGTGAATATTTTTTCAATTGTGGTGATAAATGGTAAAATTTAATGTGACTGCAAAAAATTCTTTCATCATATTGTTTTTCCAGGAGAAAAAGTTGGTGTTGGGAAGATTTGCCTGTGGTGCAACGAAAAAGGGAAATCATTCTACTCCACAGAAGCTGTGCAGGCTCATATGAGTGACAAAAGCCATTGTAAGCTCTTCACAGATGGTGATGCTGCTTTGGAATTTGCAGACTTCTATGATTTTACGTAAGTGTGGTTTGTAATGTGGAGTGAGGTCATTATACTTTCATTGAAGTGATATTAGATGTTGCCAGTGACAGATATATGTCTGGCACTATACAATGTATTTTAATTAACCCTTACAACACCTCTGTATCAGGTGGTTATTTCATAGGTACTTACACATCTAGTAAAGAGAAGATCTCAGACCCAAACTAAAGTTTATTTGGCTTGTTTATTTATTTACTTTTTGTGGTTAAATAGTCAGGAGTTCAGTTTTGCCAGTTACCTCTTGAACAGAGATATGGAAATTAGGTTTCATCTTTTGAAACCTATGAATCCTGAGAATCTTGAAACTGGAGAGGCCTTGAATTGCTAGCAGTCTCCTTAGGGAATTGAGATGGTTGCTAAATTAGGCCAAACCCAGCATTTGATGGTGAGATTATTCCTAACCAGAATCTTGAATAATTTGTACATCATTTAACAAATGTATGTTAAGTACTTGTAAATGGCTAGTTCCTATTGTCAAAATGACTTATGGCCCTTTGACCTACCTCAGGAGCTAAGAGCTGTGTAATGACCAGACCAGGCATGCATAGTCCAAGATAAACAGGTGTTCAGAAATTCTTTTTTAAGTCTTCCTTTTGTATTTTTCCTGGTTTCTCATTTTGCAGCTGGAGACTTCCAGGTGGTAGACATAACTGGGAAGGGGGAGGGGAGAGTTAGAGGTGATGACGATTGTTTGCTGGAGGTGGAAAGCATCCTCTTCCAGGCAAGTGATAGTATTTATTCTTCTCAAGTTTCCTTTCAGACTGCAGTGTGCATGACCTTTTGACTGATGTTGTAATTAGAGTGGTCAAAGCAGATACTAGAGATTGAGTCAAGTGGCTACAGCAAACAGCTGACGTGCAATGCTGCAGCACGCAGTCTCTTACCTTGGTTCTATTCAGGATTCTACCCTGTCCGAGATTTCAGTACCTCCAATAGGCCTATGATTCCCACATTTATATCTCTAGTATAAAGTCTCAGCTCCAGACTTAAATATCCAACTGCCTCCTTGATATTTCCACTTAAGTGCCCCAAAAGGACATTAACATGTCAAAAAACCTCTGTGTATCCTAACCTGCTCCTAAGTAGATGGCATTTCTGTTGTTCCAGTCCCTTAAGCCAAAGCCATGCAGGTATCCTTTATTCTATTTTCTTTTATGCTTAAGCAGTAGAATCCACCACCAAATTCTATTTTGTCTACCTTCACATTATCTTCAGATTCTGACTGCTTCTCACACTTCTACTGCTACTACACTGATCCAGGTCATCATCGTCATCTTTCATCTGACTTCCTAAGTGGTCCCTGCCTGCCTGGTCTACATTCTTACTACCCCATGCATTCTGTTCTGAAAACCGTAGCCAGAGGGATCCTTTTAAAACATTAAGCCAGATCAAACTCTGTCTTACTCAAAGTAAGCCAAGGTATAACAGCCTCCAAGGCTTTTACATGGTCTGGCCCCAGCTATGGTCCTGGTGTTTTCTGTTTCTTGCTCTTTGGATTCCTTAAGTATTCCTCTAATTCATAAAGTGTGTTTCTTGGGTCCTTTGCGTTTGTTACTGTCTTTGCCTATAATCTTGCTCAAATATTCACCACTCGCCCCCTCATTTCCTGCACGTGTTGACATAAATTTTACCTTCTCGATATGGCCTTTTTTGACCACCTTTCATAAAATAACAACACCTACCCAGTCCTTTTTGTCTTGCTTTATGTTTATAGTGGCCTTTACTACCATTTTACATATTATATATTACTTGTTTTCTCCTTCTAGAATTGAAGCTTCAAAAGAATAGGGCCTTTTGTTATTGCTTACTGGGTGTTGTTCAAACTATTAGGGTTTGAATTAAATATGTAATTGATGTGAGTGGTTCAAGTAGTGAATTTCCTTTAGTACAAATGATGCATTTTTGGACACCATTTACAGAGTTTTATGCTATTGGTGCCTAGAAATGAGAAGTTGTATGAGCCTTTCTAAAAATGAAGGCTAAATGATTTATTTCCCTTAAAAAAACAAGTTAGCTGGGTATGGTGACGTTAGCCTCTAGTCCTCGCTACTCAGGAGACTGAAGTGAGTGGATTACTTGAGGACAAGAGTTTGAGGCCAACCTGGGATACATAGTGAGACATTGTCTCTTAAAAAATAAAGTGGTTTTTTTTCTTTTTTTTTAAATTTTAGATTCAGGGAGTACACATGGCATGTTTGTTTCACGGACATACTGTATGGTGGTGGGGATTGGGTCTCAGGTGGCCTGTTTCCCAGATAGTGAATATAGTGCCTGGTAGGTAGTTTCTGATCCCTACTCCCCCTTTCTCCTCCCTCCTTATTGGTGTCCCTAGTGTCTATTATTTCCATCTTTGTGTCCGTTTAGCTCCCACATGAGTAAGAACATGCGTTATTTGGTTTTCTGTTTCTGAGTCAGTTTACTTAAAATGATGGTCTCTAGCTTCATCAGTGTTGCTTCAAAGAACATAATTTCATTCTTTATGGCTTGAATAGTATTCCATGATATGTATATACCATATTTTCATTATCCACTGATTGATTGACAGGCTTTTAGATTGATTCCACGTCCTTGTGATTGTAGATGCTGTGGTGATGAACATGTGGGTGCAGTTGCCTTTTTTTATATAACGACATCTGTTCCTTAGGGGAGATACCTAGTGGTAGGATTGCTGGATCAAATGGGAGTTCTGTTTTTAGTTCTTAAAAAAAAAAAAAAGTTGATAATGCTTAATACAGAAAACATGGAAAATAGAGAGGCTTCACATTAAAGCCAGCGCTTTTTTTTTTCTTATTAATTTTTTTTTTTTTTTTTTTGAGTTGGAGTCTCACTCTGTCACCCAGACTGGAGTGCAGTGGCCGTTCCCGGCCACCACAGCCTCGACCTGCTGGGCTCTGGTGACCCTTCCGCCTCAGCCTTCCAAGTAGCTGGAACTACAGGCGCGCGCTACCATGCCCAGCTAATTTTTTGATTTATTGTGGAGATGAGGTCTCACCAAGTTGCCCAGGCGGGTCTCGAACCCGCGGGCTCAGGCAATCCACTCACCTCAGCCTCCCAAAGCACGGGATTACAGGCTGAGCCACCGAGCCCAGCTTAAAGCCAGCACTTGAGTGCTTACTACCTGCCAGGCACTATTTTAATAAGCATTTTATGTGGATTCACTCAGCTGAAAAATGACAAATTATGTATAATTCTACTTCCCTTCCCAAGTTAACTAGTGTTAACTTATTTTGGACTAGAAACTTTTTATTGAAGAATAAACTTACAGAAAAGTGTTTATATGTATACAGTCAGCCCTCTGTATTTATGGGTTCTGCATCTGTGGATCCAACCAGCTGTGGATCAAAACTAAGGTATTGGGGAATATTGTGTCTCTAGTAAACATGCAAAAACTTGGCTTTCTTGTCATTATTTCCTAAACAGTATAGTATAACAACAATTTTTTTTTTTGAGTTGGAGTCTAGGCTCAAGTATAGTGACCCAATCACAGCTCACCACAGCCTCAACCTCGGGGCTAAAGCAATCCCAAGTAGCTGGAACTATAGGCATGAGCCACCCCATCCTGCCTATAACAACTAAATAAACATTTACATTGTATTAGGTATTAGAAGTAACCTACAGATGGTTTAAAAGGTATGGGAGAATGTGCACAGGCTATAGCCAAATATGCCATTTTATATCAGGGACTGCGCATCCTCAGATTTCTAGTATCCAAGGGAGGTCCTGGAACCAATTTCCCACAGATACCTAGGAACAACTATACTTATGATATAGCAGTTCAGTCCAGTGCAATAAATAAAACTAGCACCCAGATCAAGAAATAGCATTTACCTTTTGCACTTGGATGTCCGCTATGAAGGGACATTGTAAATCTAGCAAACCTCTTGAATGTCAGGGAACTCAGGACATAAAGAGATTGTAAAATGTATGTTTCCTTGAAGTTTTCCATTCAAATTGCATGAAAAAGCAAATAAAAAGATGGAATATATATTGGTATGTGATTGATCAGTTGAGAAGTGATTTTCGGGAATCACAAGTGCATCCTTCTACATCTTTGAACAACAGACTAGACAATAAGTTACATATTATTAATGTGGGATAAGGAAAACAAGACTGCATTGTCTGCTCTAATAGAAAAACACCGGGTGGGCCGGGCTTGGTGACTCATGCCTGTAATCTTAGCACTTGGGAGGTGAAGGGGAGAGGATTGCCTAAGACCAAGGTTTCGAGGCCAGCCTGGACAGCATGGTGAGACCTTGTCTCTACAATAAATACAAAAAATTTGCCAGCCATGGTGGCACATGTCTGTAGTCCCACCTACTTGGGAGGCTGAGGCAGAAGGATCTCCTGAGCCTGGCAGGTTGAGGGTACAGTGGCCATGAGTGTGCCACTGCATTCCAGCCTGGGTGACAGTGTGAGATTCTGACTCAAAAAAAAAGAAGAAAAACACCAGGTGGAAGATGTCAAACAGATTACTGTTGCACATGTATCAATGAACCTGCAGTACATGTCGGTGACTGTTTCACATTTAACACATGTTAGAAAAATATAAGATAAAATTTTGATTTTTTTTATCATAAGGAAGTTCCTCAGTTCCATTATAAGCCAAATGTCATTGCAATAAAATAATTGGTTTCAACACTATACTATTTACTGTTAAATGATTTATTTCTCATTATTTCATAAAACAGCGCGATTGAGTTGCTAGTAGGTGATCTGCAAGATGACTTCAAGTTTAGAAGGTTAATAATGCCCTGATGTTTCTTCCAGGAACTACCCTGCTCCTGTCTCCAAGATTAACTACTAGCCTGACTTATAACTGCATAGATTGGTTTTGCATGTTTTGTACTTTATGTAAATGGAATCACAAAGAATGTACTCATGGGTCTGGCTTCTTTTGCTCAGCTTTACATTTGAGAGAGTCATCTGTACTATGCTATGTGGTTGTAAATCACTCATTCTCATTGTTATAGAGTGTTCTCTTGAGTACGCCACAGTATCTGGTCTGCTGTTGATGCACATTTGAGTGGTTTCCCTACTGGGGCTATTAAAATAATGCTGGCTGCATCATTTTAGTATGTGTCTTTTGGCAGACATGTATACATTATCTGCTGTGTATATATGTAGGAGTTGGGCTAGAAGATATACATATGTTAAATTTTAGAAAATATTGTCAAATTGTTTTCCAGAGTGGTTCTCTATACTCCCACTTGTAGTAAAGGGAGAGTTTTTCATCTTGGCAATTTTGGAGAGTGTGTAGAGGTTTTAATTTGCATCTCCCTGATGATGACTAATGAAATCAAGAGCCTATTTGTATATTGATTGGCCATTTGGGTATCTTTATGAAGTGTCTGACCAAGTCTTGTCCATTTCCCTATTGTGTTGTCTGGCTTGCTGTGAATATTTTAATGTGTATTTCTCCAATTATTTTTCATGTGTATGTGTGAATATGAATTTGTGAACATTTCTGGGGACATAGAAAGCTCTTCTAGAATTATACTGTCCAATATGATAATTACTAGGTATACTTAGTGGCTATTTATATGAATTAAAAAAAATTTTTTTTTTTTTTTTGAGTTGGAGTCTCACTCTGTCACCGGAAGCGGCCACTGCAGCCTCAACCTGCTGGGCTCCGGCGATCCTTCTGCCTCAGCTTTCCAAATAGCTGGAACTACAGGCGCACGCTACCACGCCCGGCTAATTTTTTTAAATTTATTGTAGAGATGAGGGCTCGCCAAGTTGCCCAGGCAGGTCTCGAACCCACGGGCTCAGGCAATCCACTCACCTTAGCCTCCCAAAGCACTGGGATTACAGGCTGAGCCACTGAGCCTGGCAGAATTTTAATTAGAAATTTAAAAACTCAGTTCTTCAGTGACTATCTCCATTTCAAAGTTCAGTGCTTGAAAGCCCTTGTGACTGGATTTACCATATAGGGCATGTAGGTGTAGAACATTTCTGTCATCACAGAGTTCTACTGGACAGCACTGTTTTAGAACTTGTTTTCATGATGGTTAAGTTGAATATAGATGCATGACCAACTCTTTGTTCTCCTCTTCTCCCTCTCCATTTGGCAACCTTCCTAGGGAGAAACACATAGAAAGAATTCTGTTATTGGTCATTTGTTCACAGAGAAAATGCTAACAAATTGTTTTGTCCCCAAATCTTTTCAGGTGGCAGTTCCTATAGCTGTCCCCCTTCCCCTTTTAGGTAGTTAACAGGTTTGCTATCTTTGCAAATATAGTGTATGTCTTTTAGTTCAGTTTTAGGTATTAGTCTATTTATTAGTGCCATTTCACGATTACAGGAGTAGCTACTCAGATCACAAGGAAGGGGAGGACTCTGATGGGTTGCCCTCAGAAGAGAGAGTGGAATATGATGATGAAACCATGGAACTGATTCTCCCTTCTGGTAAGTGCATTTGTCAAAAATAGTTTAATGCCAGCAGGATCAAGGGAGAGGCTTATTCGTAATTACCTTCCATATTGAGGGAGTGGTACATAAGACAACATGTATATTTGTGATGTGTATGTGGTAAGCTCTGAAGGTTGCTGCTTATTTCTAAGTTGACTTTTGTGTTTAAATTGGATCAGTGTATTTGCTCACTTCTGTTATAGCTCAGAATATTTTGATCAGGCATAACTTTTTTCTAATATGTAGACCTTTTCTATTTTGTTCTTTATCTGTTTTTTTGGTCCTATCTAGGTTTTTCTTGTTAATCTTGACCTTACTCTCATTCTTTGAACTGATTCCTGTTTCCTTATGTGACTCGGACTTCCAGCTTGTAGTCTGGCAATGGGCGTATCTGACTCATGATGGAAATGTATCCTAGGTGTGAAAAGATGAAGAATAACCATGAATATGAGAAGCATTCACTATTGTTTATTGTGTGGGAATGAATAATTGTTGCAATTAGCTGATAAGAATAGGGGAAGCTACAGAAGATACGTTTGAGCAGTGAAAGGGAATAAGATCCTCATAATACCTGGTATTTACTGAACATTTACATTCAGACAGATGTATTATTTGACGTTTACAAGCCTGTGTGAGTTAAGATTTAACGTCTTCATTTTACATGTGAAACTTAAAGAAGCTGAATAACCAAGATCATCACATCACCTAGTCAGTGAATCCTTTTCCCCACTTCCCTACACTGCATTGGGAGATTTGCAGAGGTGGTGGGGGCAGGAACACACACCTGGCTGGTGGAGATGTCTGCAGTGAAGCAGCCCTGTAGCATGCCTTTCCTCATAGACTATTACTGCTTAGGTACAGCCAGCATTTTTAACGCAGATCCATAACCTTTTAAGGCCAGGGAGCAGCTTTGGAGTATGACAGTAAAAGGAAAGAGCAGGCAGAAACTGTTTTCAAGATGCAGTTATTCCTGCGGTGATAAGAAAGTTATAATGCAGTATAATATTAGGCCTATAATCACAGAAAACCTTTTCTAGTCTGCCTCATGTGAAAGTACCAGTTTAGAACATCAGGAATATGTTTAATAACTTATTTTCCAGGACTGTTTGTTAAGCCTGTTATCTTATTAGCTTGCCCTTCTTAATTCTAGCATAAGATAACAACAGACCTTAGATAAATTTAGTAAGATAATCCTTGTAAAGCAGTGTCTTACTGGAGTAGGATTGCTATAATGTTTGCTTCATTTGCATCTACTTTAGCATGTTATATTACAAACATTTGCATGACATGAGCATGTACTATTTAGCCATGCACATTTTTTCCTGTGTGGCATACTACTATACATTTTTTGGGGGAAAGGCTATAGTTTCTTAAAAGCATTTGTGCTAGAGAAGATCAAGAGCCGCTGATAAAAATATACAAATACAAATCATCAGGGGTCATCAGAGATAACTGGTACTTTTAAATAGCATTTGTTTAAATGATAACAAAACATAGATTTCTAAGTGAATAAAAAATTACCAGTGTTCTGAAATTCTTTGCATCTAAGTTGACACAGTGCTTTTAATGTTGCCCATGCTTTTACCATCTCAAATTTTAAAAACCAGTTGTGTGTTGGTCAGTCATGTTTACAGTGAGTTCTTTGGTTTGCACCTGTGTCTCAGTACTGAATGTTGAGCAGAGTTTTTATGACACAAGAAAGTAGGAGATCTCTTAACAAACCCTATACAATAATGTAGTAGCAACATGTTTAATCACCTGTTTATCTCTGAACAAGTTGTTCATTTGTAGGACTGGGTTAGCATGGATGTTAGCTTGATGCTAGTTGGGAAAGGATTCTGATGTAGAGCTTAGTGATAAGCTTTAGAGTCTGCTTTAAACTGGCTTCAAAAGCAGTTGTGTTACCTTAAATCTAGTTACTCAAGTCAGATTAGACTAGTAAAATCAAGTAGGTGATTCCAAAGCCAATGACAAAACTGTCCGCTAGAGGGCACTGTGAGCATTTATTTTGATTGAGGTCTGGCTTGGTTCCTTGTGTTTCCTTCATTGCTCTTCAGCTCATATGGAGTAAGTTGGTGTGAAAGACCCGTTCAGTTAGCTGCTGACTAGACAGGTGAAACAGTTGGTGAGTCCACGAGCGATACGTAATTAATCTTAGGAAAATTACAGTTCAAGATATTTCCTTTTCCAGTATCTAATGTTATCAATTGTTAAGACTTTTTTAAGGAGTGGACAGTTTGTAAGCAAGCAATTATTGCTGTGGTGAAAGCTAGATGGACAGGTTGTGTGCTTCACCATGACTCACACTCAATTGGGATAAGTAAATGTGTTCTAGA
Source organism: Tarsius wallacei (assembly GCA_963574415.1). Classification (NCBI taxonomy): domain Eukaryota; kingdom Metazoa; phylum Chordata; class Mammalia; order Primates; family Tarsiidae; genus Tarsius; species Tarsius wallacei. The sequence continues at coordinate 10,863 of CAUYQG010118690.1, read as the reverse complement.
AGATGCTTTTCCTTGATGACAGCCTTCAAGCTGAGCTGTCTTTAGCACATTATACTTGGTATTAATGTCAGGTGGTCACTGTCATTGACACAGGGCAAGAGTAGCTCTAAATGCTGTTTTCTGTTCTTTCCTACCAGTTGGAAACCTTGGCATTGAGTAGTGAAGCCTTTTCAAGGATATTTTAAAAGGCCAATCTTTAATAAGATGTATTTCCAAATGTTGCTTAAGAATATAAATATTAATGTATTGTGTACTGATGACCAGCATTATTATTTAATGGTTTGGGGATAGTCTTTGCAAACCTGGAGCATCCAGGCCTAACATTTTAAATGCAAAATCACAGTAAACAGTGCTGGGGTTTCTTGCTAGTCTTCTTTTAAGCTTGCCTCTCTATCCACCAGCTATATCTTACTTATTTCTTGTGGTCTATGAGCTTTGTTCACTCTTATGCTGCCGCAACAGTTGGGTTCAAGGAACTGTGTTTTTACCCGTACTGCTATCCAAAGACCATGTCTTTAATTGAAAGTTCTTTTTGTCATCTTTTGAGTATGATAACAAGACAACTGAAATAACGACTTTTCCATATCTGTGTAACAAGCAAATTATTTTCCAGGTGTCTTGACAGATATAGGTACTTAAAACAAAATTACCTGACACTGTTTTCTTATGTGAATTAAAGGTCTGGATCCTAAAAGCAAATACAGCCTTCCATAATATTTATAATATCCTATTCATGGTCTTTTTACCATGGAAGTTCTGAAAGAAATGGTTTTATGTGTGTAGATGTAAAACTTTCTTGGAAACTGTGCACATGATTCTACCTAGCCTTATTTCCTTTATTCATTTTCAGTGGAAATAGCTGTTTCATGCTTTGTTTATATGTCGTTGTTAAATGTCTACATGGTTATGTCTGTTTGGGAAGGTGTTTGATTGCTTTTGTCCTAATTAATATTCTTGAGAAAGCATAACTTTTGTTTAGTAAGCTCTTAGGTGATAGTGATGTCACTGGCCTGCGGACCACCTTTGGAGAACCACTGTTCTGATGGAGCCTGGAGTTAATCAACCTTGGAACTCTGTCCTTTTAGTTTATCTGCTGTGGACCTAAGACCACAGGGGTTAGGATGTTTTCTCTAGAAAGGGCCGAAAGGACAATTGTTTAGGCTTTGTGTGCCATTCTTGCTCTGCAGCAGCCTCTCACTTCCACTGCTATAGTGTGAAAGCAGCTAGAGATGATACCTAAACAGATGGGCGTGACCGTGTTCTAATAAAACTAACTAAAACAGGCTGGTTGGCCAGATTTGGTCCTTGGCTGTAGTTTTCCACCAATTAACATATCAGATGTGTCTCATCCTTAAAGAGGAAGCTTGAATTGTTCCTCTAGTAAATATCTTTACTTATCTTAGGTTTTTATTATCTCAGCTACAAAAGTGCCAAAGCTTTTGGTAGCCAATACGTTTGTCCCATGGTTTTCTTATTTGAAATGTACAGGGTCTCTTTTCTTTTTTTCCACTATGCTACAAGTCAGTAATGGGCCTATGAGATAATGTTATGTACAATCATATGTTGTAATGATGTCATAATATGTTGGAAACTAAAACTAGAAATTCATTTCTGAAAGCATGATTGGCTCACACAGTTTTACCAGATCCTTCTAAATAAGCAAAAGCTGTAGACAGAATTCAGCTACTCATCTTTTAAAATTCTAGTTTACCAGGTGATTTCCATTATTTGGGAAGCAATAGAGCAGAATTTCTCAACCTAGGCACAGTTGACATTCTGGGCCAGATAATTCTTGTTATGGGAGGCTGCCCTCCTATTTTAAGATGTTTAGTAGCATCTCTGGCCTTTACTCACTGGATGCTGGTAGTACCCCTCTAACCGTAACAGCCAAGAATGTCTCCAATCAGTATGAAATGCCCCCTGCTGGATAAAATCACCCATGTTGGAGAATCACTGCAGTAGACAATTTAAGCGAAGGAAGGGTGGATTGATTTCTGTTTTAGACCCTGACTGTGGCTTGCAAACCTAAATATCAGGACTGTTCTCTATTCTTAATCTTCTTTCTATTAAAATTTTAAAAAGACTAAAAATCCCTTATCTCTTAGAGTGGTCCCTACTACCTGTATTAATAGGGGTTTCTATGTGAATTTCTAGGGAGCTATATTGTATGTAAGTATAAGATTTTGAATTTTTCACCTATCACTGATTTGCCATTCCTCTTTTTAAAAATTGTTTCTTGGTTTTCTTTTTTCTTGCTTGCTTTCACTTTTAAAGTTTTATTTTATATGCTACTTCATTTTTCCTTAGTAGGCAGGACCTTGTTCTGACACATTCATTTTCCATCTATCATTTAAAGCTCTGATTTGGAAAAATCTTCTTTTATAGCTCGGTCTTGAAAAATTATCCAGTTCAGTGTTTAATTATTGCTCTTTTGAAGAACAGGTATCAGAGTGGGTCATCGCTCCTTAATGAGATACTACAAACAGCGGTTTGGCTTGTCAAGAGCTGTGACAGTCGCTAAAAATCAGAAGGCCGTGGGCCGGGTACTTCAGCAGTACAGAGCCCTGGGATGGACTGGCAGTACAGGTACATTGATGCTTACAACTATGGACAAGTTTAAGAACTTGTATTTTTAGAAGAGTTTTGGGGAAAGTTGTTTCCGTTCATGTTGTCCTTATGGACCCTCTCTAGGGGAAACTTAACCTCTTGGCTCTAGGAGCTTCCATTACCACTTGATATGGTTATGGCAATAAGCTCAAAACTCCGTGACTTCAAATTTCATACTCTAGGCAGAGCAACTTTATAATGCAGCAATAACTTTTCCAGAAGATAATAGTTACAAAAAATTATTTGGTAATCATTAAAGGTTAAAATTATCCTGGAAGCTACACAGAGGAATTAAGTAATATCCTAGTGGTTGATCTGTGAAGTCAAACGTGACTTATGTTGTATACTCATAGGTTTTTGTACAATAAGCAGGAATAATTTAAGCTTCTGTTTTCTCCTCTATACAATGGAGATGATAATAATAGGACCTACTTGTTAGAGTTGAGTGAATTGACTATCATAATGCATGTGTGATAAAGTACATGCACATAGTAGAGGTTATCTATCTTTTCTGTAATTTTCCCATAGAAAATTTAGTACAAGTCAGAAGAATAAAGAGGCCACTGAAACTGTGAAGCTTTGAAACCTCATCAATATGATTTTAAATCTATACTAGTGTTTCTGCCATGTGAAGCTAGTTATCTGTAGGTCTTCGGGGAAAACATTCATCCACCCAGAGAGCTGTAGAGAAGACAAGAGGAGAGCTGCCCTTTGATGGCCTGGAACGCTCCGGGCAACTAAATCCATTTTAAATGCCACTGTGCTTATATGTGGCTTCCTTCACTATGGCTTCTTGTGAGCTGTGTGGCCACTTGAACCTGGCAGGGACTGACTTTATTTTACTCTCGTTAAGAATTACTGTCTGACTTGACACATAGTTTCTCTGTCACCTTAGGTGAGCGGGGCTTCACCTTCTGTGCTCTTCCAGTTGATGAAAACTAAAGGTGCTTATCCCAGGGAAATGCATATGTATAAAAGTTTCTGGTATGCAATTCTGAGGAGCACAGGGAACCCTGAGGCCTATTTCTTAAAGACCACAAGTTATCAACTCTTTTTAAAATATAAGAGCCCTGTTACCCCAAACCAACTTTTGAATTCTTTGCTAAAATTGGGTATTCTCTGATCACAAGTTACAGGCTTTTGCCTCCTTTCTTAACCTCCTTTCCTCACAGGAGCAGCTCTTATGAGAGAGCGAGACATGCAGTATGTCCAAAGGATGAAATCGAAGTGGATGCTGAAGACAGGCATGAAGAATAATGCCACCAAACAGATGCACTTCAGGGTCCAAGTGAGATTCTGAGAGTCTGTCGTGATGGAGCGATCTCTTTCCTGTACAAGTTTCCTCCCAATAAAAGGCAGATTATGTGATGGACCCTTTTGCTGCTGACCTAATAATAAAAGTCAGAAGCATACTGGTTTTCAGGTGTCGTTTTTGAACAGTGTTTAAAGGTTGTTTTTTCACAAAGTGAGTGGTGTGTCTACGACCCTGGGACTTGCACTGCTGCTCGGCAGTCCAGGTAAAAGCTGTGTTGCCAACATTCATTTAAAGTCTTAGCTTTTAAATGACTTGTAGCTGTCAGGATAAGTGGAAAACTCAGGAATGGCTTATTTTCTCCAAACTTTGTTTAGCTTTCAGAATAATTCACCATGTCATGACACTGGGACCTATGAAAGGGGGCTTTGAACCTTATGTAGGGGCAGAGTTGAATGTTACTCATTGAATGTATTGTGGCTCAGGAGGTGGTGAATCCCTCTGGGCACTGTCATTATATCCAGGCAAAGTCAAAGAGTGTGTCGGTGACTTGTAAAGGTTTTCTATTTCTAAATAGGAGGACATGAACCATAAAGGCAGTGCTCAGATGCGGTGTTCAGTGCTGCAGTTAGTTTAGGAGGAAAATAAAGGTAAAACGTCTAGATATTATCTTAGCAAGAAAGATTACCTCAGGGTTATATCTCTGAAGAGTTTCAGTTTAGGTAGCTTAGGGGAAGGAAATATATTGGAAATGAGTCTAGATATGAAGTTCAAATCCATTGAGCTACCTTTGTGACTTTGGAGAGGAAACTCTTTTAGTCTGTAAAATGGAGGTGTTTATTGTTTCTTGGCTTGTTGTGGGAGTTAAATAAACCTGTCAAGTGAGGTATCACTCGTTGAGTCCCTAGCACAAAGTCATGGTGCTTAAAATTCTCCTTTATGGGGCAAACAGATGCCACTCTGGGTTAGGCTGATGTTCTGGTCAGTGCAGTATTCTGAGTAGTAGGTTCAAGGATGCCAGGAGAACGTGGTGGTTCTCAACACACATTCACCAGGTCTTGTTTACTAGAGATAGATCTTTTTCTTTAAACTGTGGGTACAGAGTTGAATTGTCATTCCTCAATACACAGTCTCACTATTATCTGACAATGGAGGGATCCCTGGTTTTAATTTTGGATCCTTCATTCTGTTTTCTAACATTCGCCCCACACACGTACCCACTCTCTTGTGTTCGATACATCGTTTAAATCTGTATACTGGGAAAATGGCATGCTTTGCATGGGGCTTGTTTTTCATGTATACTTAATTGAATGTACATGATATTGTGCTGTGGCTCTTCCCAGTTCCATTTTTTTATTCAACATTTTTTCACTCACCATCTAGCAGCGTCCAGTTCATTGCTTTTGACTGCTGCCTGGAATTTCCTGATGTGTGTACAACACATTGTACTTATCTCTTTGCCTTGTGCTGACACTTTGGTTGTGTCCAACTTCATGTGACCACACCAGCCAGCACTGTTAGTGTGTACCTCATTTATATACATAAGTGTATGCAGATTATGCATTGGTGTTGTCTTTTTTTATTTTTGGTGGGATGGAAGACAGTGAGGACAGTATGTTTACTGACCTGTAAGATACTAATACTACTTCCATTTAGTTTATTAGCTACTTCTGGGCTTCGGGAGACACTTTAGTTCTAATTTGGGGTTTCAATCCATTGTCTCATTCTATTCACATTATAATTTTATATCATTTATTTGCCTTTCTGGGGTAGACTTCTCTTTGCAGGGAGAAGGCAAAGAGAAAATATTTAAACCTCACTTCCTTATAGTTAAGTAAGCAAGACAAGAACAATGACAAATGGACCTGTTATTTTGGCTAAAATCTTTGAGGTATAGGAAAGCTTGGGAATGTCTTTGATATTTTATCTGCTTGTCTTTCCTTTGGCATGCATTTATTTTTCTTTAGGTACATTCTGTTCCCTGTTCTCTGTCTTCTGTAGTAGAATTACTTGGGCCTCCTTGTCCATTCCCAAATTGCTATTTACTGTCAGTTCTCCCTGTTTTGGTTTTTTCACAGCGACTTGTCTCCTGGTATCCTAAGTCTCTCACAATGGAGATGTGAACACACGCATGTGGGCAGAACCTGCCAAACAAAGTGGCAAGCATAAAGCCTGAATCATGCTTCTGTCCTGACATTTCCCTTCTTAAGATAGAGTGTTGATAATAGTGCTTTTCTTTCTTTCTTCAGATTTTTATTCCCCATATTTACTTTTGGTTAAAAGAGCTAATCCAGCACCTCTTGTTTCCCCCAACACCTCTTGTCTCTAAGACAATTGTCTAAACTTTGTTGGATACCAGTCATCATGTTAAAGATGCTTAAGTACCTTTTTGAGACACGGTCTCACTCTGTCTCCCAGGCAGCACTGTCTGCTACAGCTGACTAACAGTGACTTGTGTCACTCCTCCTGGGAGACACTCCAGCTCCAGATGGCCCTGGCAAGTTGGATTGTCTGTAGCTCGAGACATCAAGACATGGGATCAAAAGTGAGGACATAATCTTGTCATTCTTCAAGCAGGTTACAGAAGCCCCTGGTGACTTTACTGCCTGTTTACAGACTAGACACTTTGTTGATGTAGTATTCCTTCTGCTTTGCATAGTGAGAATTTGTGTTTTTCTGAGTATAAAGTGCCATGTTATGATTTTCTAGTGTGGAGTATATGTAGTATTCCTATTTTACACATGAGGAAAGAGACTCAGGGAGGTCCTTAACTTCCTTAAGGATACAAAAGGGAAGCAGTGAAGATGATTTTTTTTGTCTAGTGATCTTGGTATTGCAACCCACTTGTGTGCTGTACTCAGCATCATCCCATCCTAAGGAGCACACTCAGAGGGAGAAGATAGGGCTATAAAAATTTACTCAGGGCCAGGTGCGGTGACTCATGTTTGTAATTCCAGCACTTTGAAAGACCAAGGCAGATGGATCTCTTGAGCCCAAGAGTTCGCAATTAGCCTGGCCAACATAGTGATACCTCATCTCTACAAAATTTAACTCAGCGTGATGGTGTGTGCCTGTAGTCCCAGCTCCTCTGGAGGCTGAAGTGGGAGAATAGCTTGAGCCCAGGAGGTGGAGGCTGTAGTGAGCTGAAATAGTGTCGCTGCACTCCAGCCTGGGGACACAGAGTGAGAGACCCTGTCTCAAAAAAGAAGTGGGTTTTTTTTTTGTTTTTTTTTTTAACTCAAGTTTATTAAATTTTGCAGCAGCTGGGAAAGTAATCTCATTCTAATTCTGGAAATACAATCTAATGTTTACATTAGTACATTAAAGAAAATAACACCTTTATTTCCTCCTAGAATGTGAAAAAATTTTGCCCCCAACCACTTTTGGTTATTTGTGGATTCTTAATTGTTAAGCTATTTTCCTTCACATTGAGGATTATTTCTAAACTCTGTTAAGAACTCATTGGAGGGCAACCCCTTCGGGTCCCCTCCCCCTGTGGGAGCTTTTCTGTCCTCCCAGTAAATCCTGCTTTCTAAAAAAAAAAAGATCTCACTGGACATTATTAATTAGACTTGAATATAATTGACATGTAAGAATCCAGGTAAGAGTTGTGTTGCCAACGTTCAATGTGCGGACGCTTTTGCAAGAGAATTGCTGGCAGTCCTAGAGAAATTCCTAAATGCCTTGACGAATACGTGCCATTTAATACAGACTCACTTGCATTTGGCACATTCATTATTTATGACACTGAAATTGATGGAGATTAAGGAGATTTGATTAGCTTGTTAACTCTGCAAACATTTGAATATTAGAATAATAATTTATTGATCATTTGTGGAGCAAACTGTTGTTCCCCCTCGTCTATTCTTCTCCTTCCCATACACATGGCTTCCCAGCCAGAGATTATTTCCCAGCCTCCTCTCCTGCAAGGTGTGGTCACCTGACTAAATTTGGGCCAGTGTTGTACACAGAGATAATGAATGCCACTGAACTACAGATCCTCTCTAATTTTGAAAAAAGCTGCTTTTTTTTTTTTTAATTAAAAAAAAAATTTTTTTTTAAATTTTATTATAAAGATAAGGGGTACAAGTCAGGATTAGGTCCATAAGTAATGTGTATGCAGGTGATGTTGGGGCCTCTCTTCCCCTGGTTTAGAATCAGGTGCCCTTTATGTTGTTACATGCCTTCCCCACCCAAGCTGCTTTTCTAGACTCATCTTCTTTTTCCTCTCAAGCTGAAAGTGAGATGTGCCAGTTTTATTCATGCAGATAAGGACAATATTTTATTTTATTTATTTATTTATTTTTTTGAGTGGGAGTCTCACTCTGTCGCCCAGACTGGAGTACAGTGGCATGCTCCCAGCCACTGCAGCTTCGACCTGCTGGGCTCTGGCAATCCTTCCACCTCAGCCTTCCAAGTAGCTGGAACTACAGGCGTGCGCTACTACGCCCGGCTAATTTTTTTGATTTATTGTAGAGATGAGGTCTCGCCAAGTTGCCCAGGCGAGTCTCGAACCTGCGGGCTCAGGCAATTCACTCACCTCGGCCTCCCAAAGTGCAGGATTACAGGCTGAGCCACCGAGCCCAGCTAGGACAATATTTTAAGGGGTGGCAGAGCAACAGCAGGGAAGGAACCTGGGTGGCTAAACACCAGGGAGTAGAGCTGTCTTGCCTGCTCGAGTGGGCTGGACTGAGGTGAAATAAATTGAAGCCCGTGTTGTGGTGTTTCAATACAGCAGCCTGGTGTATGCTCTTAATAGAGTGCAATCCCTTGATTACTCTAATGAGAATACTGTTTAATGTGTTTAAGGTGGAATTGACAATTACATTTCCTATCTTCCCCTTCACCCCCATTCTCAAATAGGTGGGCTAAATTCTTATGCAGGGTTGGGTTTGATCTCATGATCACTTGGGACGTTCTCAGGTCAATATTTTCAATATTATCTCTTTTTTATTTTAGAGACAGTGCAAACTGAAAAATATTTTTCAGGTCGGAAGTGGTGGCTCACGCAGTAGGGTTGGTTGACACCAGGTATTCAGGACCAGCCCTGGCGACCTAATAAGACTCTGCCCCATACATACATATATATATAGCAACACACACACACGTATATTGCTATATATAGCAACTTTACAGCATGCCAGCTAATTCTTGGACACTCCTCCCCTGGAGAGGTGGCATCTGTCACTCCTTCCCTTGCTGTTGGACTGGCCTTAATTACTTGCTTATAACCAACATAATGCTGTAGAGGTGATGCTGTGGACTTCCCAAGATAGTCATAGATGCAACTCAGCTCCCACCTTGCTTCCTTGGACTCTTCGCCATTATTAGAAGTCTGACTTCCTTGAGGCGGTCATGCTGTGTGGGATCCCAGGTCATATCGAGAGATCACATGTACATGTTCTGTTTGATGTCCCAGCTGAAGTCCCAGTCAATAGCCAACACTAACTGCCAGCATCTGAGGGCACCATCTTGCATGTCCAGCCCAGTCGGGCCTTCGGATGACTACAGCCCCTACCAAACTCTGACTGCAACTATATGACAGCCAAGCAAGAACTGCCCAGGTGAGGCCTTCCAAAATTAACCCACAGAATCAATGAGCATAATAAAAGTTTTACACCACTAAGTTTATACAATAATAGTAACTGGAACACCATTATATCATCACATATTTTGCATGGTTGACTTTTTTGGACTCCGTTTGCCATCTTGCAGTGGCAAAATTGTTTTGTTTTGTTTTTGAGTTCGAGTCTCACACTTGTTGCCCAGGCTGGAGTGCAGGCATGCTCACGGCCACTGCAGTCTCAGCCTGCTGGGCTTAGGCGATCCTCCTGTCTCAGTCTTCCAAGTAGCTGGAACTATAGACACACACCACCATGCCTGGCCAGTTTTTTTGTGATTTATCGTAGAGACGTCTCACCAAGTTGCCCATGCTGAGTCACTGCCCGGGCTCAAAATTGTTTTAAGGGCAATGACTTTACATACATTATATTACGTTATTTAATCTTCACCCTTAAGAAGTAGATAAAGTTATTATATTTTACAGCTGAGGAATCTCGGGGGTAACAGCCCCAGGTCACATTCCTCTTTTTTTTTTGAGTTGGAGTCTCACTCTGTTGCCCGGACTGGAGTGCAGTGGCCACTCCTGGCCACCACAGCCTCGACCTGCTGGGCTCCGGCAATCCTTCCGCCTCAGCCTTCCGAGTAGCTGGAACTACTGGCGCGCGCTACCACGCCCGGCTAATTTTTTGATTTATTTTAGAGATGAGGTCTCACCAAGTTGCCCAGGCAGGTCTCGAACCCACGGGCTCAGGGAATCCACTCACCTCAGCCTCCCAAGGCGCAGGATTACAGGCTGAGCCACCGAGCCCGGCTCACATTCCTCTTAATCACTGTGCTCTCTATTATCTGTACTGGAAAATGAGAGCCTTCTGGAGTCATCGAATCTTAGACTTTGATGACATATTTGAATTAACCTAGATCCATTACCTCCCATCGTGGTTACTTTCCAGAGTCTGTGTATAATGTAACTCATCCATGGTACGCGTTGGTAGTTGACAGAGCAAGGAAAAAAACCTTTCTCCAAACATTGTTTTAAGGGCAATGACTTTACATACATTATATTATGTTATTTAATCTTCACCCTTAAGAAGTAGATAAAGTTATTATATATTTTACAGCTGAGGAATCTCGGGGGTAACAGCCCAAGGTCACATTCCTCTTTTTTTTTTTTTTTGAGTTGGAGTCTCATTCTGTTGCCCAGACTGGAGTGCAGTGGCCACTCCTGGCCACCACAGCCTCGACCTGCTGGGCTCCGGCGATCCTTCCGCCTCAGCCTTCCAAGTAGCTGGAACTACAGGCGTGCGCTACCACGCCCGGCTAATTTTTTGATTTATTCTAGAGATGAGGTCTCACCAAGTTGCCCAGTGCTAGCCACTCTGCAAAGTCAGAGTGTTTTCAACTATTTCAAAAAATCCTTCAGTATAAACTGTCATTTATTGAGT